>JAQZBX010038359.1:9873-23539 GCA_029593785.1 Cabassous unicinctus | reverse complement strand
TTTTTTTTTTTAATAAAAAAAAAAGTATTATGAAGAATTTCAAACATATATAATAACAGGACAGTACACCATAAGTGAATTCCTATGCACCCACCACCCAACTTCAACAGTTATCACCTCAACACCAGCCTTATTTCATTTGCCTATACTTTTACCCCTCCTCCTGTCTGTCTTATTAGCAAATAAAAAACACCGTTTAATTTTATCCATGTCTAAGTGTACCTCAAAAAAATTAAGGTACTCTCTTAAAACGTAACACACAATATTATTATTGCACTTAAGCATCACCACATATATAGAAATCATCAAAATTACTACAGTTATCGCAAACTGTCAAAAAACTTAGTTTATTTGAACCATGATCCCAGTAAGTGAACACAAATTAATGGTTATTATGTCTTAAGTCTCTTTTATTGTATAGGTTCACCTCCAACTCTTTTATTTTTCTTGCAGCTCATTTGTTGAGGAAAGTGGGTTGTTTCTCCAACAGTGGTTTCTATAATCTGGACATTTGCCTTCATTTTCTAAAGACACTTTTGCTGTATAGAACATTCTAGGTTGGCAGCTATTTCCCTTCAGCACTTTGAGGATGCCATTCCTTTTACTTCCGTATTCCATTTTTTACTGTTGAGAAGTTAGTTCTCAGTCTAACTTTTGCTCTTTTGAATAAATGTGTTTTTCTTGTCTACTTTTAGAATTTTCTGTTGGTTGTCAGCATTCAGCAGTTTTCTATGATGTACCTAAGTAAGGTTTAATTCCTATTTATCTTTAGGTTTTGTGGCATTTCTTTATACTGTGGCTCAATTTTTCTTGTAGGTTTTAGAAAATTGTAAGCCATTAATTCTTCAAATATTGCTTCTGCCACAGTCTCTTCTTCTGTATGTTAGGTTTTTTTCATCATGTCTCCTGTATCTCTTTGAATAGCTTTATTGATATATAACTAAATACCATAAAATTCACCCATTATAAGTGTATAGTGTGATGATTTTTAGTAAATTTACACAGCTGTTCAGTGATCACCATAATCCAGTTTCAGAACATACCTATCACCTGAGGAATTTTCCCTGTGCCTGTTCAGTGAATCCTGGATCCTACAGTGAGTTCCAGGTATCAGTAATCCGCTTTGCCTGTGTCTAGTTTTGCCTTTTCTGGATATTTCATATGAATGGGATCATACAATATGTAGACTCTTGTATCTGACTGCTTTCACTCATATTATTGAGGATCAACCAGCGTTTTGCATATATAAAAAATTCACTCCTTTTAATTGCTGAGTAGTTTTCTATTATATGGATATAGCACATTTTATTCACCAGCTGATGGATATTTGTACTGTTTCAAGTTGTTTACTAATATGAATAATGTTGCTATGAACATTCATATACAAGTCTTTAAGAAGAATGTTTTCATTTCTTTTGGGAAGTATCTGGGAGCAGAACTGCTAGGCTGTATGGTAAGTGTACGCTCAACTTTCTGAGAAAGTCATACAATGTTCCCTACAGTTGCTGTACCACCTCACATCCCCACGAGCAGTGGATAAGAGATCCTGTGCCTCCACATCCTTGCCTACAGTTGGTGTGGTGACTCTGTGATTATAGGTATTCTACAGGATATACAGCAGTATCTCATTGTGCTTTTAATTTGCATTTTCCTAATGCCTAATGACGTTGAGCATCTGTTCATATGTCTTCTTTGGTAAAATGTCTATTCACATTTTTTATTGTTTTTCCTTTTTTTTTTTTTTTGGGTATACATTCTTGAGTTTTAAGAGTGCTCTATATATTCTGGATACAAGCCTTTCATAAGATAAATGGTTTGCAAATATTTCTTCTGTCAGTGGAATATCTTTTCACTTTATTAATGTTGTCTTTAAAGTTAGATGAAGTGCAACATATCATTACTTTTCTCTCATGGATTGTGCTTTTAGTGTCCTATCTATGAAATCCTGGACTAATCCAAAGTCACAAAAACTTTCTTCTATATTTCAGTTTCTGATCTATTTTTGGTTAATTTTTGTATATGATGTGAACATACACAAAATGGACATGCACATGGATATCCAATTATTCTAGCACCATTTGTTAAAAAGACTATCCTTTCCAAATTGATTTGCCTTAGCACTTTTGTTGAAAATCAATTGATGATAATGTGAGAGCTTATTTTTGGATTCTTTATTCGGTTCCATTATGCCAATACTACACTCTTTTGATTACTGTAGATTTATAGTGAGTTTTAAAATCAGGTGCTGTAAATCCTCCAACTTTGTCTCCCCGCTTCCCTATTTTTTTTTTATTTTAATTTTAGGTCTTGTGTATTCCCGTATAAATTTTTTTTTTTTAAAGATTTCTTTTTATTTATTTATTCCCCCCTTGCTGCTTGTGCTTGCTGTGTCCATTTGCTTTTGCGTTTTTCTGTGTCTGCTTCTCTCCCTTTGTAGCGTTGTCTTGCTGCGTTAGCTCACTGAGCCATGCGGGCTGGCTTGCCTTCACCAGGAGGCCCCGGGAAACGAACCCGGGGCCTCCCATATGGTAGACGGGAGCCCTATCGATTGAGCCACATCCGCTTCCCTCCCATATAAATTTAAGTTGGTAAGCTTGTCAATTCTAACAAAAAAGCCTATTAGAATTTTTATAGGGTTCCCATATATTCTGAATCTATATGATCAATTTGGGAAGAACTGTCATCCTAACAATATTGAGTCTTCCAATCCATGATTATGGCATAGCTTTCCATTTGTTTACATATGTCTTAATTTATGTCAGAATGATTTATAGTCATCTTTTCTTGTCAATTTTCAGGGTTCTGACATGGTCATTTTTGACAACTGTGTCCACTAATAATTTTTTGGGGGGTGAGGGTGAGGGAGAAGATTTACCAACGTCTTCATGCTACCACACACAGAAGTCCAACTCTACCTGCTGTTCTGAGAGTTGCAGGTGCAGTGTCTTCTCTTAATTCCTGCAAAGTATCCTTTATTTGATTACCACTGCTTTTGGCAGCCCTTGTGACTGCAGCTTCAGTGGGAGATTTGCAAGAGGAGGAGGAAAATGCAGACTTTGTATGCCATATTACAGCAGTTACAAATAGTTTAAAGTAGAATGCTTAATTTGTTTAGTATTGGACAGAAAAAAGTTAACCTTTGCATTATTACTAAGTAAAAGCATGACCTCTGCAGCCAGATTACCTGAGTTCAAATTCCATTCTCTTAATTCCTAGTTTTAGGCAAGTAGTTTAACTCCTCTTACCCTCAGTATCCTCATCTATAAAATGGGGAGATCAGTAGGGTATATCTCATAGTGTTATTGTGAGAAATAAACGAGTCATCCAAAGTAACTTAAAGAGGACCTGCACATAGTAAATTCTACCTAAGTTTTAGTTCACTTTGCGTGTTTTCAAATAAGAAAGCTTTAGTACATCTGATATGTAATAATTATAAGACTACACAGGAATATGGAAAAATGCTCATAGTATTTTAAGTGAAAAGGCAAATAAGAAAATGGAATGTGTATATGACTAATTACGTAATAGTATTTATACAGGCAAAACCTGGAAGGGAGCAACCAAAATAAAAATGCTTGTATTGTGGTGATGAGATTATGGGTAACTTTAAAGTTTAATATTTTCCAAAATTTTTGTAACGTTACTTTTTTGTAAAATAATAATTTGAAAAATGGGATACAAATGACATGTTGTCTTACCATAAGCCATTTATTTTCATACTCCGACAGACATGGTTAATTTTATTTGCAGTAATATTATCTCAAAGAAGGGGAATTTAAAGACTTGTGGAAAAATCACCCCATTTTTCTATTTCTATTTTAATTTTAATTTTGGGGGCTTAAAAATGTGAATGAAAGAGATTATTTACATAAGCATAACTTTAAAAATCAGCCTAATACTTTTTTCTATCTATATCTGCAGCTTTGCTGAGAAGGAACCCAGGTCTCCTTAAGCTGATCTTCAATGGAACAGTTGGTGTAGCAATGCCAAAGACCTTCTTTTGTTGTGCCTCTTGGGGAGAACAACCAATTAAAAAACAAACCAGAACCGGAAAATAAAGAAACAAACAATGAAGATGTGCACTGAGGTGGGTGGAGAGTTAAGCAGAGAGAAAAGCAAAAGCTAAATAGAAGCAGCAGAAATAGAGATTCAAATAGAAGGAGAGTCCCGCAGGAATAAATATTTCCCTGTAATCATTTGTTATTAAATACTTGCCTACTATATGAATTTGCTCTCAAAGTTTACTCATATTCTATCATATCTTCAATTTAACAAGAAAACTAATATTGTACTTTTATTAACTAAGGAGGTCTTCTTTATCCTTCAGACCTCATCAGAAACCAAGGAGGCTTCACTATGTGTATTAGGCTTAAGTAAATTTCCTCCTTATGGATATATTAGATCTCAACTCAATTTTAACCAAAAGGATTTATTTTTTAAATTCCCATTAATACATAGTTTTGGTAAACTCAGTAGAACTTTACAGCCTATAATGAAAGAAAACCAAAGGTTGAATACAAAATTTTATACACATTTAATTTATTTTCCAATAAAATTTTTCTTCAACTGCACTTGTATCTTTTACTAGGTAATTTGCTAAGTAACTCTACATGGCATGAACTTCTAGAGTTAAATTATATATTATATATATAAATTTGTGAAGTTGTGAGTTACAAAACACTCATGCATCCATACAGGACTCCCATACATGACACCCCCACCATTACCTTACATTGTTGTGACACATTTGTTACAACTGATGAAAGAACATCATTCTAGTGTTACTGCTATCCATGGTCCACAGCTTGTGTTTGGTATATTTTCCCCACAAACCACCCTATCATTAACACCTTGTATTGCATATTGGCTATAGTTCATAAGAGAACGTTCTCATATTTGTACTGTTAACCACACCATGGGGTTCACTGCGTTATACAATCCCCTGCCTGGAACAGTCCATCCAAAGCGTACACGCATTGGCTCTCAGTTTCGTCAGAGTTGTGCTGTCATCAGCTCAGAACATTTCAGAATGTTTTCATTACTCCAAAAGGAAAAATCCCACACCCCGTTATATACCCTCATTACTGACCCTCAGGATTAATATAGTACCTTCTTTGCCATTGCTGTAAAAATATTACAATATTACTGTCAATTATAGCCTATATATTACATTAGTTGTATTTTTCATTTATCTTCATATTCTTAACACTTTAAAATAGAGTAACATTCTTGTGTTTGTATTAAACCACAATCATCATTTACCACTGAAATCGCTGTTACACGGCCCTAGATTATCCTCTAGCTGTCCTTGAAATGATATTAAGCTCCCTAGAATATTCCCATTATACTCACTATAATGTGTCACCATCAACTCCACCCATTTCCCCACATTGACAATCCCCCTTATTAAACATTCTACATACATGCAGTATCGGCTGCCCCTTCTCAACCCACATTGTATCTCCTAGTAACCTATACTCTATAATTTAACTCCATGAGTTTACTCATCTTATTTAGTTCCTATTAGTGAGACCATAAAATATTTGTCCTTTTGTGTCTGCTTATGTCCTCCAGGTTCATCCGTGTTGTCATGTGCATCCTGACTTCACTTCTTCTTACAGTGAATAGTATTTCTCTCATATGTATAGACCACATGTTGTTTATCCATTCATCCGTTGATGGATACTTGGGCTGTTTCCTTCTCTTAGCAATTTTAACTAATGCTGCTATGAACATCGATGTGCAAATGTTTGTTTGCAAGCTTGCTTTCACTTCTTCTGAATATATTCCTAGTAGCCGGGTCATATGGCAGTTTAATATTTAGCTTCTTGAGGAACTGCCAAACTGTTCTCCACAGAGGCTGTACCATTCTACAGTCCCACCAGCAGTGAAGGAGTGTTCTGATTTCTCCACATTCCCTACAGCATTTGAAGTTTTCTGTTTTTTGTTTGTTGGACGGTTGGTTTTTTTTTTTAAATAATGGTCATTCTATAAGATGTGAAATGATGTCTCACGGTAGTTTTGATCTGCATTTCCCTAATAGCTAGTGATGGTGGGCATCTTTTCATGTGCTTTTTGGCCATTTGTATTTCTTCTTTGGAAAAAATGTCCGTTCAACTCTTTTGCCCATTTTTAAACTGGGTTGCTTGTAATTTTATGGTTGAGTTGTATGATCTCTTTATATAACACAGAGATCAAACCTTAAAGGATATGTGGTTTCCAAAAATTATCTCCGTTTGAGTAGGCTGCCTTTTCATTTTCTTAACACAGTCATTTGAATCACAGAAGTGTTTAATTTTGAGGAGGTCCCATTTATCTATTTTTCTTTCATTGCTTGTGCTTTGAGTATAAGATTTAATAAGCCACAATGTACCACAAGACCTTGAATATATTTTGCTACATTTTCTTCTGGGAGTTTTATGGTTCTAGCTTTTATATTAAAGTCCTTGAACCATTTTGAGTTAATTTTTGTATAAAATATGAGATAGGGGTCCTTATTCTTTCTTTTACCTATGGATATCCAGTTCTCCCAGCATCATTTGTTGAAGAGACATTTCTGACCCAGCTGGGTGGGTTTGACAGCCTTGTTGAAAATCACGACTGTAGATGTGAGGGTTTATTTTTGAATTCTCAATTCAATTCCATTGGTCAATATATTTTCATGTGAGTACCATGCTGTTTTGTTATGCTTTGTTTCAACCACTGTAACTAAGTAATATGCTTTAAAGTCAGGGAGTGAGAGTTCTCCAACTTCATTCTTCTTTTTAAAGACATTTTTTGGCTATTTGGGGATGCTTACCCTTCCAAATAAATTTGATAATTGTCTTTTCCATTTCTGCAAAAAAATCTATTGTGATTTTTATTGGGATTGCATTGAATTTGTAAATCAGTTTGGGTGAAATTGACATCTTAAAGATATTTAGTCTTTCAATCTAGGAAGATGGCATGTCCATCCATTTATTAGGTCTTCTTTGGTTTCTTTTAGCAATGTTCTGTAGTTTTTTGAATACAGGTCCTTTATGTCCTTGGTTAGGTTTATCCCTAAATATTTGATTCTTTTGGCTACTATTGTAAATGGAATTTTCAGTTTTGACTTCCTTTTCGGATTGTTCATTAGTAGTGTATAGAAATGCTTGTGATTTTTGCGTATTTATCTTGTATCCTGCCACTTTGCTGAACTTGTCTATTAGTTCTAGTAGCTGTGTTATGGATTTTTCAGGATTTTCTAGGTATAGGATAATATCATCATCAAATAGCCAAAATTTTACTTCTTCCTTTCCTATATAGGTTTCTTTTATTTCTTTTTCTTTCCTAATTGCTCTAGCTAGAACATCTAATACAATACAAAATAGCAGTGGTGATAGTGGGCATCCTTTTCTTGTTCCCAATCTCATTGGGAAAGCTTTCAGTCTTTCACCATCGAGTACATTGTTAGCTGTGGGTTTTTTATATATGCACATTACCATGTTGGGAAAGCTTCCTTCTAGTCCTATCTTTTGGAGTATTTTTTTATCAGGAAAGGATGCTGTATTTTGTGAAATGTCTTTCTTGTGTCAATTAAGATGATCATGTGATCACTACAATCAGAGAAAAGTGCTTTGAATAAATTCAATCATTTAAAATTTATTGAGACCTGTTTTGTGACCCAACATATCAACTATCCTGGAGATGGATCCATGAACACTTGAGAAGAATGTATATCCTGCTCTTCTTGGGTGTAATGCTCTATAAATGTTTGTTAGGTCTATTTCATTTATCATAGTATTCAAATTCTGTTTATGTATCCTCTCTCTGTCCAGATGTTCTATCCAATACTGATAGTGGTAAGTTGAAGTCTTCAAATATTATTGTAGAGACCTCTATTTCTCCCTTCAGTTTTGCACTGTGTGCCTCATGTATCATGGGGCATTCAGGTTAGATGCACAGATAATTAGTATAGTTATTTCCTCTTGATGAATCGCCCCTTTTATTAATATACAATGACCATTTCATCTCTGTCCAAAGGGGTGCTGATGTAAAGTACCAGAACTCTGTTTTCATTTATTTGGGGAAGAAGCTTACAGTCACAGGCCCTAAAAAGTCCAATTCAAGGTACCATAAGAGGTACTTTCTCACACAAAGTCATTTGTGTCTGCGAGGCTTTGGCCTTCTTTCTTCCTCTTAAGGCTCCGTGGTCCCAGCTTCCTTCCAATCTCAGTTGTAGACTGGCATAAGGCTCGTATCTCTTCCTGGGGCTCATTTCTTTCCAGGCTCAGCTGCTCTGTTTTCTTTACAAGGCCAGCTGTAAACTATCAGGCTCATCTCTCTTCCCTGGCCGCAGGATCCTCTGTGTATCTTCTCTGTATATCAACTTCTGTGTGAGAATCTGTTTTATCCCCACCAAGGGGATGGGGACTGAACCCTGCATACCCGAATGATGTGGTCAAATCAAAGCCCTAATCTTAACATAATTTAATCAAAGACATCTCAGCTGAATCTAATACAATCAAAGAGTATCATGCCAAGAGGAAAAGACCAGTTTACAAACATAATCAAATATGTTTTTTGGAATTCATAAACAATATCAATCTGCTACAACCTCTTAAAACAGTTTTGCATTTAAATCTATTTTGTCCAATATTAGTATCGCTACTCCAGCTCTTTTTTGGTTACTATTTCCATGGAATATCTTTTTCCAACCTTTCACTTGTAACCTGGTTGAATCCTTATGCCTGAGGTGAGTCTCTTGTAGACAACATATAAATAGCTCATATATTTTTTAATCCATTCTATCAGTCTATGTCTTTTGATTGGGGAGCTCAAGTCATTAACATTCAATGTTAATAATGTAAAAGGCATTACTTACTTCAACCATTTTGTCCTTTGGTTTTCTATTGTCATATTGTACTATTGTCTTTTTACCCTTTAATTTACCCTTCATAATAATCTTCATTTCTACACTCTTCTCTAAGTCTCTCACCCTTGTTTCTTCCTTTCAGGCTGTAGCACTCCCTTTAGTATCTCCTGTAATTCTGGTCTTTTGGAAACATATTCTATCAGTTTTTGTTTGTCTATGAAGACTTTGAACTCACCTCATTTTTGAAGGACAGTTTTGCCAGATATAGAATTCATGGCTGGCAGTTTTTCTCTTTTAGTACCTTAAATACATCGTATTACTGCCTTCTTGCCTCCAAGGTTTCCGATGATAGGTTGGCACTTAATCTTATCAAGGTTCCATTGTATGTGATGCTTTGCTTTTCTCTTGCTGCTTTCAGAATCCTCTTTTTTATCTCTGATATTTGTCATTCTGAATAGTAGGTGTCTCTGGGTAGGTCTATTCAGAGTTATTCTGTTTGAGGCATGTTGTCCTTCTTGGATATTGATATTTATGTCTTTCATAAGGGTTGAGAAGTTCTCAGTCATCATTTCCTCAAATATTCTTTCTGTCCCTTTTCCATTCTCTTCTTCTGGAATACCGATAATGTGTATGTTTGTGTGTTTCTCATTGTCATTCAATTTCCTGATACCCTGGTTCCATTTTTTCCATTTTCTTTTCTTTCTGTTCTCCTGTCTTCCAGTTCAGATGTTCTGTCTTTAAAATCACTAATTCTGTCTTCAAGCAATTCAAATCTGCTCTTATGTGCCGCTAATGTATTTTTTTAAAATCTCATCCATCATGTCTTCCATGCTCATAAGGTTTGTTACTTTACTTTGCAGGCTTTCAAATTGTTCTTTATGCTCACACAGTGTCGTCTTAATATCCTTTATCTCTTTAGTCATGTTTTCTTTCAACTTTTTGAATTGATTAGGAGAGTTGTGTGATTATCATTGATTAATTGTCTTAAATCCGAATCTCTTCAGGATATTTGGTTTGTTCTTTTGGCTGGGCCATCTCTTCCTATTTCCTAGTATAGCTTGTAATTTATTGCTGATGTCTAGGAATCTGAACATGTTGGTGAATTTACTCTGATGGCCAATTTCTCTCTCTTGCCTATTGTTTTTTTATTTCACAATGCTTCTTTGGTATTTGGTTCAACTTAATTCTAAGTTGTTAAAAGTGCCCAGCTTAAGTTATTAAAATAGGGCCAGGGATCCACTAATGGGGCACAGATCAGATCCAAGTGGTTGGGGACTTGAGAGAGTCCAAAAAGCAGTTTTTTTCTTCCTGTAGTTTCCCAGCATGCCAGCACATGATGCTCTCTGGCAAATCTTTCCACCATTGTGTCTCTTTCAATCTCTGCTTGCCAGTGATTCTGGTCTGGCCATAGCTAGATTCAACGAGGGCTCCACTGTCCAAACTCACGGAAGGGAAACAGCTCTCTGCTCTCTGCCATACCCTCCCTCTTCCCAGGGAGGAACACTCTCAGTTGGCTGCAGTGAGCCGCTGGATTACCAAGGCTTTCTGCCTTGAGGGTGGCGGATGGGTGCCATTCCTGGCTGTGGGGTTAGCAACTCCTGGTTTTCATGTCAGCCTCTTCGTCTCTCTGCCCCTTACTCTCCTGGATGATGTGCTGTACTCTCCTGGTCTTTAGATCCCCAAAGCAGGTCCCTCTGCCAGCTTTTGCCCTTCCTCCATTGTTTTCGTAAGAGCCCTGCCTACCTACTCTCCTACTCTGATGCCATCTTCTTGGAAATCCCCTTTAATTGTATTTTTTATCTTAAGGTAACTCCTAACAGAATCTTAAAAGGGTCTCTCTTGTACAAAGAAATGATATTTAATTTTGTAATCATTATTAGTCAAGCACTTGAAATAACAATTGTGTGACATACTTAGACCAAGTTCAAATACTGTTAGTTTTGCTTTAGTGGAAATAACTAGGTTAAACAATAAAATTCATACTCCATTGTTTAAAAAAATCATTTATACTAGTTATTCAGACAGTTTCCATAATACTTGGTGTATGTTTCCTTTTTAAGGCTTTACAAAGTGAGCTATCAGCGTTCTTTCTCAAGTAGTTTTCAAAGAAAAAGCGAAGTCATTTTTTTTAAATGCTCAGAAAACCAAAAAATCATGGGGAAAGTCATGAGGAAAATGAAGAGATATATGGAACACAATGGAAACTGAGTTTGTCATAGAATAAGGAGTCTCTATTTTATGACTATTTAGGTATGGTTGTTCAATATCTTATTAAAATAATTAATGATTGACTATAATATTTTTATTGGAGGAAAATCTTCGAAATCACTAAGAAATTATCCAACTCTTCTTACTGAAGTGTTAATAGAATTATTAAAACTTCTGGTTAATATTAGCATTTTTATAATTGTGTGTTAGGAATGGCACAAGAAATGAAGAACAATGGTGCTTGAAAAATCTGATACTAAGTTGAAAACAAACAAAAATGCAGACTACATATAAAATTATACTCACAATTCCTAGCATGTAATTGGTTAATATAAATTAAAGTGAATTACTCACCTTATCAAGTTCGCTTGTCAGCTTTTTATTTTCTTCAATTAATAACATTTTTTCTCGTTCATACTGTTGTTTGATTTCATTTTCAAATTCTTCCCTTTCACTTTGACTAACACAATTCAAATCATAAAAAGAAAAAAGCAATTGAATTAAAAATAGACTAAAAACTTGAAATTATTTTTGCAGTAGTTATCTTGCCAGCATTATGCAATGACAAGCCTGAGAAAAATACTTTTCAAGAATTTAAAATAAAATACTGCTCATTTATTCATTTCATGCAGTCATTCAGCAATATTTACTGAGAACCTATATGTTAAGGAATTGTTTTAGGCCCGAAGCATACGTTTTGCTCTCATGAGCTTGCATTCCAGAGGAGGGAGAAAAACAATAAAAAGTAAATAAATGAATTGATTTCAGATAAGTTCTATAAAAAAAATAAAAGATAGTAACAGCATAGGTATTATCTGAGAGAGGGATGGCTAATTTAGATTGCATAGATGAAGCCTCATCAAGGCTAATGACATAAGCTACTAGAATGAAAACAATAATTGTCACCTGCTTCATGTTAATTATGTTTGATTCAAAGAATTAGTCACTTCCTAGTTCAACTAATAGGATTAAGAAAGGTTATTATTCCAAACTTATGTCTGTAATTTGAAATTAATTTATATTTTACTTAAGATAATTATTTGCTTTTAAAGACTTTATTTTGAAATGATTTCTATTTTAGAGAAAATGTACAAGAACAGTATAAAGAATTCCTATATCCTCTTCACCCAGATTCTCCAATGGTTGAGGGTTTTGCTATATTTGCTCCATCACCTACTGTCTCTATCTTTGTGTGCGTGTGTGCGCGTGCATGCATATCTGTGTACCTATTATGAGTTTTTTTCCTGAACCACTGAGAAAAAGCTGCAGATATTATACCCCATTACCCCAAGTACTCTAGTGTGTATCTCTCAAAATCAAGGACACTCTCCAACATAACCACTATACTACCTTCCAAACTAGAAAAAGTTAACCTGGCTAGAACACCACCACGCAAGTCCACAGACCCAGTCAAGTTTCCCAACCACATCAACAATGTGTCCTTTTCTTCTCTAGACTGGATCCAATCCAGAAACACGTGCTGCTTTCAGTAGCCATTTCTCGTCAATGTCTTTTGGACTAGGAGAGTTCCTCAAGTCTTCTATATCTCTATATCCTTGATCCTTGAAAGGATACCTTACATCATTGACATTTTCAAAGAATATAAGCCATTCATCACATGGGGTAAACCTCAACCTGAGTTTGCCTGATATTTATGACTAGACTAAAGCAATTCATTCTTGGCTGGAATACCACAAATATGATGCTAAGATCTTATCAGTGCATCGCCATCAGAGGCACATGATGTTTGCCTGTACAACACTGACCAAATCTCTTAGGCTAAGGTAAGGTCTGGGAACAAGTGGAGCCCAGAAACATGGGAAAGGGACCTTTGGGCAGAAACAGATGAGGCTGACAACTCTGAATCCTCACACCCTCCTGGTCCTTCCTTGTAGGTAGAAGCAGCCCCACCACTTCCTAGACGAGCCCTACAACTTTAGGCAATCAGTTTTCCTTTGCATAAAATCTTGCATTAACTTCACCTGGAATAGCTGTCGTTAAAAGGAGAATGCTGGAGTGGTGTCGCCAACACTGTGATGTAGGATATCCCCTGGAAAAGCCTCCCCTCAGAATCTGCTAATAATGGGAAAGTTCTACTTGTTTGGATCTCTGGAGGAGAACAGAGACTGGACAAAGACTCCTCAAACACTGATTGAAAAAAAAGACGTCTCCAAGATCAGCCAGGAGATTTTCTTTCCAGACACACCAGTCTGGACCCCTTCTCCTTTGCTAGGTCCTGTACAGCCTGGGAGTCACAGAGGCAGGATAGCCTCTGCCATCCTGCCACAGATGCAGGCTATAGAGCCACGTTCAGCAGAGAGGTAGAATCCCATGCATATTCAGGCACAGGGAGCCAAGTCCACAGAGGCTCAGGGTGGAACACAAGCAGGTGAGAAGTGCTGCACACAAAAGGGCCCCCAGGGGGAAAGGGGGGGAGAACTGTGGCAAGTGTTGCACACATGCAGTCCAGTTTCTGTTGGCTGGACTACCTAAACACAAAACAGACTTGTCTGGATTAACCCACCTTTCTGTATTGATGGCATCTGGGTCGCTGGGGCAGAATACCCTAATGGGGAAGAAAATGGAGGCATAAAAGACTCAAAGAAAAAAAAAAAAAAAAAA
>JAQZBX010038358.1:8210-23424 GCA_029593785.1 Cabassous unicinctus | reverse complement strand
ACATAGGGCGTCCCGGGTTCAGTTCCTGGTGCCTCCTAAAAAGAAGACAAGCACACAACTGATACAAAGAGCAGACAGCGAGTGCAAAAAAACCGGGGTGGGGGGGTGGGGGGAACAGAAATAAATAAATAAAATAAATTAAAAAACAACAAAAACAAAAAAACTGCTACATAGGTATAGTAGTATCTTATTGTTTTAACTTGCAATTCCCTAATAACATATGATGTTGAGCGTCTTAGTTTGCCAGAGCTGTTATGACAAATACAATGGGTTGGCTTAAACAACTAGAATTTATTGGATTACAGTTTCAAAGGCCAGAAATCCTAAATCAAGGCATGACCAGGCCATGCTTTCTCTCAGCGTCTATAGCATTCTTTTTATTTATTTATTTATTTTTATAGCATTCTTTTGATGGCTTGCCATCTCTGACTCTATCACATGGGCATGGCCTTGGTTTCCTACTGTGGCTTTCTCTGACTTCTGGCTTTTATATCTTCTGGCTTTTCTGACTGCATCTGAATTTCCTTTCTTTATAAGGCCCACCCTGATTCAATGTGAACACAGCTTAACTAGTAATAACATCTTCAAAAGGTCCTATCTACAAATGGTTTTTAACTACAGGAATGCGGATTAAGATTAAGAACATGTCTTTTGGGGATACATAAATCAATCAGCTTCAGCCTAGCATCTTTTCATATGCTTATTTGTGATCTGTATATCTTCTTTGATGCAATGTTCAGATCTTTTGCTCGTTTTTTAATTGGACTGTTTGTTTTCTTACTGTTGAGTTTTAAGAGCTTTTTGTATATTTTGCACACAAGTTCTTTATCAGATATTTGTTTTGCAAATATTTTCTCCCAGTCTGACTTTTCTTTTCATTTTCTTAACAGTGTCTATTACATAGCAGAAAATTTTTTTAATTTTAATTAAGTCCAGCTTATCAATATTTTCTTTTATGGATAGTGTTTTTGGTGTTGTCTCTAAAAACTCATTGCCAAACCCAATGTCACCTAGATTTTTCCCTATGTTATATTCTAGAAGTTTTATAGCTTTGTGTTTTACATGTAGTTCTATGATCCATTTTGAGTAGATTTTGGTAAAAGATATAAGGTCTGTGTCATTATTTTTTCTTTCTTTCTTTTTTGTGTGTGGATGTCCAATTATTTCAATACCATTTGTTTAAGACTTTCTTTTCTCCATAGAATTGCATTTGTTCCCCTTTCAAAGATCAGTTGACTATTTGTGTGAGTCTGTTTCTGAACTCTGTTCTGTTCCATTGATCTATTTGTCTATTTTTTTGCCAATACCACACTGTCCTAATTATTGTAGCTTTATAGTAAGTCTTGAAGTTGGGTTGTGTCAATCCTCTGACTTTGTTCTTCTTTAATACTGTGTTCACTATTCTGAATCTTTTGCTTTTCCATATAAAATTTAGAATCAGTTTGTAAATATCTACAAAATAACTTGATTTTGGTTGGGATTGTATTTAAGTTCATTTCTTTTCATTGCTGAATAATACCACAATTTGTTTATCCATTTACCTATTGAAGGACATCTTGATTGCTTCCAAGTTTTGGCAATTATGAATAAAGCTGCAAAAAACATTCTTGTGCAGGTTTTGTGTGGACATAAGTTTTCAACTCATTGGGGTAAACACCAAGAAGCATGATTGCTGGATCACAGAGTAAGACTATGTTTAACTTTGTAAGAAATTGCCAAACTGTCTTCCAACATGGCTGTATGATTTTTCATTCCCACCATATTGATTTTTTAAAATTAATTTTCTTTTAAAATTTAAAAAATTTATAGGTTCTGTATTAGTCAGCCAAAGGGGCACTAATGCAATATACCAGAGCTTGGATGGTCTTCATAAAGGGTATTTATTTGGGGTAGAAGTCCACAGTTACCAGGCCATAAAGCATAAGTTTCTTCTGTCCACAAAGTCCATTGCCATGTGTTGGAGCAAGACAGCTGCCGATGTTTGCCAGGGTTCAGGCTTCTTGGGTTCCTCTCTTCCCAGGGCTGTGTTTCTCTCCAGGCTTAGCTCCTCTGTTTCCTCCACAAGGTCAGCTGTAGACTGTCAGGTGAACGGCTCGCTTCTCTTCTCCTGGAGCCTTCTCTCCAACATCAAAACTCCAATATCAAAACTGCTTCTCAAAAACCACTGCAACTCTGTTCTTTGTGATGTCGTTTATATTTTCTTCCCCCACCCACCAAGGGGTGGGGCTCAACGCCCTACTAACATGGCCCAGTCAACGCCCTAATCATAACTTAATCATGCCCAGATTAACAGATCAGTTTATAAGCATGATCCAATTATATTTTTGGAATTCATAATTACATCAAATTGCCAAATGGCTACAGGCTGTATACCCACCAAGCAATAATTCACCTTACACATCCCCCTTTTCCTGGGGAAGAATCAACCACTTTTCCAACTCATTTTAAAAACAGTAAGACTGAAGAATCTCAAGTTTTACTTTTTAAAAGAAAACACCCCTCTACCAACACCTTGCATTGTTGTGGAACTTTGTTACAGATTATGAAAGAACATCATCAAAATATTACTACTTACTATGGTCCATAGCTTACATTTGGTATACTTTTTCTATATACCCCTCTTTTATTAAAAAAAAAAAAAAAGAAAACTCTTGATATATCTTTACATACCTCATATTTACAGGATTATTTATATAAAGGTGCCCTCCATAAAATGACCACAAGCTTAAGAAAATTACTTTCTCTTACCAGGCCCATCATTCTACTAAAGTTTAATTTGGTAATCTCAATCAGCAGGCTAAATCCACCAAGTTGGAGTCTTCCTTTCTAATACAATTGCATTTTTAGTGAGCTATTTACATTCTGTTTGGCTACTATTTAGATTATTATATAGCATTGAAATGAACTCTGCTCTGTGTTTTATTTGCTCTAGCAGTGGATCAGGCAATCTAGACCAACCCTCCTGGTTAAACCAACTAGAATAGCCAGATAAAATATAAAAGAAACAACATCAGAGAACTACCAAAGCACAGGGTCAAGATTTCAGAGAGACAGGCAATGCAAAGAGGCAACTGATGCATTTTCCCTATGGGTGTCTGCAGGAGGATGCTGAGATGCCAAGAAGTTGAGCAGAGAGTTTGTCTTGAGAAGCTGGATGGAAAAATATTGTAGTTCAGGTGAGGCAGGCTAGTAAATAGGGAATCAATAGACAGATCTGGAACCTGGCAGAAAAACCGCTGCCATTAAACATGTGGCCATGAATACCCCACAAGACGGCTGCTGGAAGAACCTGTGAGAACCCCCATTCGGAATGAGATTTCCTCTGGAAGCCAGGAGAAGCTCTGGATATTCTCCAGGGGCCTTATCATTGGGCTTTCCTGGGGGATTGATGGGTGGGATAACCAATCAAAACAGCAAACAACTGAGACTCCTCCCCCAACATTAGCAAAGGGGCAGAATAATTAATGGTTTAAAAAGCAAGCACATATGCAGCTGTAAGAAGAAATGAAGTCGTAAAGCATATGACAACATGGATGAACCTGGAAGACATTATTTTGAGCAAAGCAAGCCAGACACCAAAGGACAAATACTGTATGAATGTGTTACTATGAACCAAATATATTGTGTAACATATTGTTTGATTAAAAAAAAAATTATATGTATCCAGTACATTTAATTGAGAAATGCATGTATTTCTCAATTAAATACATTTATTTTATTTAATTGTTTATTTTAGTTTTTAATTGTTTATATATTCAGTTATTAAATGTACAAAATAAAGTTTAAAAAAAAGGAAAAGAAAATCAATTTTAAAAAATAAAAAAAATTAAAGCAAGCGCAAAAGCCAAACCGGCCCTGTTCTTGCCTTTTTCCCCTGCCTGGAACAGCGCACGAGTAAACCTGGGCACTCTGTAATCTGCAGTGGGGACTTGTAGTCTGTAAATCAGCTCTCTTTATCTCTTTTCAGCCCCTTTCCTCTCTACCTGGGACCCATAATCTGATATTTTCTCCCATTTCTCTTCCCTCCCTTCCTTACTAAATTACTGGCCTAACTAAACTGGCTTGCACTTAAAATTCATTTTTTGTAGCTTAGCCAAGAACCTAGAGAAAAATCCGGCAACACAGGGACTGTCAAGGAGGTGATTAGCTACCTCCCCCTCCAGACCCTCCCATTCTTTGGGTTGGGACCCTGAAGAGCTACACACTAGGGAATTAAGGTAAACCAGAAATAGATCTAGTTTCACAGGAATTGAAGCACAGTTTAAAATTATCTCGGGAAGCGGGTGTGGCTCAATCGGTAGAGCTCCCGTTTACCATATGAGAGGCCCCTGGTTCGCTTCCCGGGGCCTCCTTGTGAGGGCAGGCCAGCCCGCGCGGCGCGGTGGGCTGATGCAGCAAGTCCTCACAGCAAGGGGGAGATAAGCAGACACAGAAAAAACACAGCAAATGGACACAGCAAACACAAGCAGCAAGGAGGGGATAAATAAATAAATAAAATAAAATGAAATTATCTCAATCCTTGTGAGAGAATTAAGGTAATCCAGGATTACTCATGTTTTTAGTCATCTATCTGAAGTAAACCTAAATTCTCTATGAAGGAAGATATCATAATCCCATGCATCTAAATATTTTTCTTATGATTTTTTATATACAATGTTTGTCACTCAGTAGAAATAACAAGGCGTATGTTGAGCCAAGACCATGTGATTGAAAATAAAAGGAATTTCTCATATGGAGAAGTAATCTCCTAATAGACTGACCCTCTGTTGTATAAATGTGCCAAAGATGGCCTCTGAGTAGCGGTCCTGGGTGGTGTTTACTTCTTCACAGCAGCCAGGGTCTGTTAGAAAAGCTCACCGGTACCAAACTCAAATTCTTACACAGCCAATTGTTTTTTAAAAAGCCCAGGTAAGCTACTTTTAGTCATTGCTTTGTATTACCTGTGAAACACTTCATCCAGCCTCACCCAATATCTGCTTTCATTTGATCAGATAAGGCTCTGCACGTTTAAGGCCCCATGTTACTTCAGCTCCTCAGAGCTCTCTGGCCCAAAGGGTCCCCGCTGTGCTGACTCTGCAACACCTGGACATGTTCAGTGCTCCATCTCCAACATTTTTCTCCTTTCCCCCAGGAGTTTGGGAGTTTTCTCTTGTCCTAGTTCTGCTCTGGTAGCCCCCTCAGTCACTGGCCTCTGGAATTTTCCCCCTGTGAGGGTCCTCTTTATCTGTCAGCCCCCAATTGTGTTACTACCACCTACTGGTCAAATATTTTTTTTGGTCAACTCCAAAATCACCAAATTCAAACTCACTATTCACTCCCACACATAACAACAATAAACTGTAAATAAAATACAAAAAGCAACTTTTTGTCTCTAGGGAGTGAATAAAATGCAGGCATAATTGGAGCGGAATGGGAACTTAGAGGAAGGGACTGAACCAGTGTGAATTCCCCTTTATTGTGAACTGTGAGTGGGCCTTGGTTGCAGCAAGGAACAAGGTGGCCAAAGCGCTTACAGAAAACTCACCACCTTTCTGACCTGATGAACTAGAAGACAGAAAGATATAATCTAAGAATATAACCCCAAATTAGTCAATATACAAAGAAGGATGAAAATGTGACCATTTTAAAGGTAAAAATAAATCAATAGAGGTCAATCCTGAAATGACCCAGAGGTTGGAATTATCAAACATGGATTTTTTTTTTTTATGTAAAAAAATTTATTGTGGTAACATTCATAACAAAAGTTTCCTATTTTAATCATTTTTAATGTACAATTCAATGGCATTAATTACATTTACAATGTTGTGCTACCATCACCACCATTTTTTACTGAAATATTTTCATCACTTAGGACAGAAACTCTGTACCCGTTAAACAATAACTCCCCACTCCCCTCTCCCCTTGGCCCCTGGCAACCTCTGAACTACTGTCTCTATGAATTAGCATATTCTAGGTATTTATTACAAGCAGAATCATACAATATTTGTTCTTTTGTGTTTGGCTTATTTCATTTAGATGTTTCCATCTGTCCATCTTGTAGCATTTATCAGAAATCCATACCGTTTCATGGCTGAATATTATTCCATTGTGCATATACACCACATTTTATTTATCGCCATTTTTTCATGGACTCATGGGTTGCTTCCACCTTTTCGCTATTGTGAATAATGCTGCTATGAACATTGGTGAGCAAGTATCTGTTTGAGTCCCTGTTTTTAATTATTTTTGGTATATATGGCAATTTGATGGATAACATTTTGAGGAACCACAAAATTGTTTTTCAAAGTGGTTGCATCAATTTTACATTCCCACCAGCAATGCAGGAGGGTGCCAATTGCTCCACATTCTTGCCAACACTAATTTTCTTTTCTTTTTTTTAAAATAATAGCCATCCTAGTAGATGTGGAATGGTATCTCATTGTGTTTTTGCTTTGCATTTTCTTACTGTTACTTCAGTCAGCCAGCTTATGGAAAATTTGTCAACTTCATCAGGGCTCCCAACTTGTGGGTTCTCCTGGGAATTAACATCACCACTGAGTTCCCAACTTGTGGCCTGCCTTACAGAATTTGGACTTGCCAATCCCCATGGTTGTGAGAGCCAATTTTCTATATATAAGAACATGTCACCTGCTAATATAGTTTTTTATTTTTTTTCTTTGTTGTTCTTTTTTCTCTTTATTCTATTGACTCAGACAAGTCCAGCTTGGTGAGTAAATGAGCATTTATTAGGGGGTTTACATGGGGTCCTTATCCTCAGCAGTGAGAGAAGAGATGACAGTTCTGAGCTTGTTTGTCTAAGCTTGCTGCAAAATGAGAGAGGTCTTTTATAATGCATATCTACGTGAAGATGGGGACAGCACGTGAGGGGCAGCAGGACTTCTAAAGAATGCCATGTTCTGGCAGATAAACCTTTACACCGTTAAGTTTTGTACTTCTTTTTTTAATTAGTTCCTAAGTATTTTATTCTTTTTGTGTGATTGTGAATGGAATTTTCTTATTGTCATTTTTTGATTGTTCATTGCAAGTGTCATGGCATAGATGACTTTGCATTTTCTCCCCAACCCTTCCAGTTCTTTCCCCTTCCAGTTGCAGCAACATTCCATTTCTAAATAGCAAGCCTCAGGAAATTATTGTTTGCTAACTCGTGACTGATCAGTAAGCCTTGTACCAGAAGTGCTTGACTTCTTCTCCTAATTTGCCTAATTTCCCTGGCTAGAATTTCCCGTATAATTTTGAATAGAAGTTGTGAGAGTGGACAAATATCTTTGTCTTGCTCATGATCTATGGGAAAAATTATCCAGTTTTTTTACCATTGAATTATATGTTAGCTGTGGTTTTTTTGTTGATGTCCTTTATAAGGTTGAGGAAGTTACCTTCATTTCTAGTCTGTGGAATGCTTTTACCTTGAAAGGGTGTTGGGTTTAGTCAAGTGCTTTTTCTTTGTCTTTTGAGATGATCATGTGATTTTTTTGTTCTTTATTCTATTGATGTATTACATTGGGGGGTTTTTGTATGTTAAACCAACCTTGCAACCTTGGGAGAAATCCCACTTGGTTATGATATATAATTCTTTTTACATGTTGCTGGATTTGGTTTGCTAATATATTTATATATATAGATAGATATACATATATATACGTATCTATCTATGTATATATATATATATTTTTTTTTAGAATTTTTCCATTCATATTCATGGATTCATCACATCTTTTTTTTTTTCTTCCTGCTATTTATTACCAATTTTATTCCATTGGATTTGCAGAGAATTTTTATAATGCTCTCTCTAGAGTTTACCATGTAAATCTTAACTTACCAGAATCAGCTTCAGATTTATACTAGATTAATTCCAATGATATATAGAAATACTCTTCCTATATCACTCTATTGCCTTTTCCCCAATCTTGTGGTATTAGTGTTATGCATATTGTATCTTTTAATGTTACAAACTCAAAAATACAGTTACAGTGATTACTTTACAAACATCTGTAGTCACTTCCTTAGCCCATTACAGCTTTATTACTACCTACCTCCTGTGTGCTGTTATGGCAAATGTGTTACACGTACATAATATTTTTATATATTATAGGCCCAACAATACATATTATTTTATACCACTGTTTTTAAAATCACCTAAGAGAAGGAGAAAAAAATTATGCACTTAAAGTGTTTTTTATGATTACATAGTTACCCTTACCAGAGCTCGCTTTGCGTGGATATGAATTACTATCTGGGGTCACTTGCTTCCAGACTTAAGAGCCTCCTTTAGTGTTTCATGTAAGGCAAGTCTGCTAGTAACAAATTCTGTTTGTATTTACCTTTGAAAGTCTTTACTTTGCCTTCTGTTTTGAAAGATAACTTTGCTGGATACATGGTTCTTGGTTAAGGTTTTGTTTTTTGAGCACTTTGAATGTGATATCCAACTGCCCCTGGCCTCCATTATTTCCACTGAGAAGACAACTGGTATTCCAACGGAGGTTTCTTTGTCAGCGATGTTTTTCTCTTCCTACTTTCAAGACAGTCCCTTGTGTTTGACTGTCAGCACTCTTTTCAGTGACGTGTCTGTTTTTAGGTCTCTTTGAATTTATCCTATCTGGGGTTCATTAAATATATTAGTCAGGGTTCTCTAGGGAAACAGAATTGACAGGAGATATCTGTAAATAGTATGAGATTTTATAAATTCTCTCCTGTGACCATGGGGATGCACAAGTCCAAATTCCTCAGGCAGGCTGCAAACCCAGGGCTGGGATGAAGGTCCTTGATGAGTTCCCAGGAGACGTTGACTGTCTGAAGTAGAGCTGAAAAATTCTCTCTGAATGCTGAAATCACTCCCCCTTTTAAGGCATCCAACTGACTGGATAAAATGTCACTCATTGCTGATGGCAATCTCCTTGGTTGATTGTAGATGCAATCTCTGCAATCAACTCACTGATGATTAAAGTCCATAAATGTCCTTGTATTATATTTAGCCCAGTGCCTGCTTGACCAAACAACCGGACACAATTACCTGGCCAAGTTGACACATTAGCCTAACCATCACACTGAGCATCCTGGATGTATAGATTATTGTTTTTCAATAAATTTAATAAGTTTTCAGCCATTATTTCTTTGAATATTTTTTCTTCTTCCTCATTCTGTTACACCCATCACATATACATTGGTATGGTTAATGATGTTCCACTATTCTCTGAGGCTCTCTTCAATTTTGTTCATTCTTTTTTCTCTCTGTTCTTCAGCTTGCATAATTTATATTGATCTATCTTCAAGTTTGCTAATTGTTTCTTCTAGCAAATCTACTGTTGAGCCCCTCTAAAAAAAGGAAATTTTTTTCCTTTTTTTAATATATATATATATATATATTTTTTTTTTTAAGATTTATTTATTCATTTATTTATTGCCCCCTTGCTGCTTGTGTTTGCTGTGTCCATTCCCTGTGTGTTTTTTCTGTGTCTGCTTATCTCCGTCTTGCTGTGAGGTCTTGCTGCATCAGCCCACCGTGCCGCGCGGGCCGGCCTGTCCTCACAAGGAGGCCCCGGGAAGCAAACCCGGGACCTCCCATATGGTAAACGGGAGCTCTATCGATTGAGCCACACCCGCTTCCCTTAATATATATTTTTTATTAGAGAAGTTGTGAGCTTCAAAAACAATCATGGGGGAGTGGATGTGGCTCAAGCAGTTCAGCGCCTGCCTCCCACATGGGAGCTCCTGGGTTTGGTTACTGGTGCCTCCTAAAGAAGACAAGCAGAGACAATGAGCAGACACAGTGAGCAGAAAATGAGCAGACGAGGGAGCCATCTCGGGGGAAGGGGCGGTTAAAAAAATCACACATAACATGCAGAATTCCCACACATCACTCCTCCACTAACACCTTGCATTGTTGTGGAACATTTGTTTCAGATTATGAAAGACCATCATCAAAATATTACTACTAATTATGGTCTATAGCTTATATTTGGTATATATTTTTCCATACACACCCCTATTATTAATACCATGTATTAGTATTGTACATGTTATAGTTCATGAGAAAATGCTCTTCTATTTATACTGTTAACCACAGTTCATCATCCACCACATGGGTCACTGTGTTATACAGACCAAACCTTGTACAACCCATGCAAAGTATACACTCAGTGGCTCTCTGTTTCATCACAGAGTTGTGAAGTCATCACCTCAATAAATTGTGAACATTTTCCTTAGTCCAAAAGAAAAAAAAATCCCATATCCCCTGTGGCAGTTTGATATTATTTATGAATTCCAAAAAGAGATATTATGTTTGTAAACTGGTCATGTTAATCCTTTGTATTAGATTCAGCTGAGAAGTCTGATTAAATTATGTTAAGATTAGGGCTTTGATTCAACCACATCATTAGAGTGCAACTTAGCGTTGAGTCCTAGTCCCCTTGGTGGGCTGATAAAACAGACTCTCACATGGAAGTAGATACATAGAAAAGATACACAGAGGATCTTGTGGCCCCGGGAAGAGAGATAAGCCTGATAGTCTATAGCTAACCTTGTGAAGAGAACAGAGCAGCTGAGCCTGGAAAGAAACAAGTCCCAGGGAGAGAGACGAGCCTTATACCAGCCTGCAGCTGAGATCAGAAGAAGCTGGGACCATGGAGCCTTAAGAGGAAGAGGGAAAGCTGAACCCTTGCAGACATCACCTGCCATCTTGCTTCAACACGTGGCAAATGACTTTGGGTAAGAAAGTACCTCTCTCATCATACGTTGAGTTGGACTTTTTATATGGCCTTGTGACTGTAAGCTTCTACCCCAAATACCCTTTATAAAAGGCAACAGAGTTCTGGTACTTCGCATCAGCACCCCTTTTGACTAACACATCCCCCTATTATTGACCCTATGCATTGATACAGTACCTTCTTTGGCACTGATGCAATAATATTACAATATTGCTGTCAACTATAGTCCATTAGTTACATTAATTGTCTTTTTCCCATGAATCACCATATTCTTACCACCTTGTAATAATGATATACATTTGTTTTTCACAGAACGTTCTTGTATTTGTATGATTAACCACAATCCTTATACACCTCTGGGTTCACTATTGTATACAGTTCCTAGATTACTCTCTAGCATTCTTTCAAGTGACATTTACATCCCTAGACTACCCCCCTTTCAGCCACAATCCCATTTATAAGCCAGCTGTGTTACTTATACTCACTGTACTGTGTTACCATCAACTCTATTCATTTCCACACTTTTACAGCCAAGCTAATTAAAATTCTACATATATTAAGCATCAGTACCCCTTCTCAGTTCTCATCCTATCTCCTTGTAACCTATACTCTAGGTTTTAACTCCATGTATTTATTCTTTGTATTTAGTTCATATTAGTTAAACCATACAATATTTATCCTTTTGTATCCAGCTTATTTCACTCAGCATAATGTCCTCAAGGTTCATCCATGTTACCATGTGCCCCAATTTCATTTCTTCTTAGAGCTGCATAGTAATTCATCCTAAGTATATACCACATTTTGTTTATCCATGCTACAGTTGATGGACACTTGGGTTGTTTCCATCTTTTGGAAATTGTGAATAATGCCGCTATGAACATCAGTGTGCAAATGTCTGTTTGTATCCCTGTTTTCAGTTCTTGATATAGTCCTAGAAGTGGGATTGCCGGTTCATACATCAGTTCTATATTTAGCTTCCTGAGGAATCACTAAATTGTCTTCCACAGAGGCTACACTATTCTACATTCCCACCAACAGTGACGGAGTGTTCCCATTTCTCCACATCCTGTCCAGCACATGTAGTTTTCTATTTTTTAAAAATAATGGCCATTCTATGAGGTGTGAGATGATATCTCATTGTTGTTTTGATTTGCATTTCCCTAAAAGCTAGTGATATTGAGCATTTTTTCATGGGCTTTTTGGCCATTTGTATTTCCTCTTTGGAAAAATGTTGATTTAAGTCTTTTGCCCATTTTTTAATTGGGTTGCTTGCCCTTTTATCATTGAATTATATAATCTCTATATATAGCATGGAAATCAAACTCTTATCGGATATGTGTTTTCCAAATATTTTCTCCCATTGAGTGCACTGCCTTTTCCCCCTCTTCACAAAGTCCTTTAAGCACAAAGGTTTTAAGTTTGATTATGTCCCATTTATCCATTTTTTTCTTTCATAATTTGTGTTTTGGGTGTAAGGTTTAAGAAACCACCACCCACCACCAGGTCAGGAAACATCCCTATATTTTCTTCCAGAAGTTTTATGGTTCTAGCTTTTACATTTTGGTCTTTGATCCATTTTGATTTATTTTTTGTATAAGGTGTGAGTTATGGGTCCTCCTTTTTTCTTTTGGATATGGATATCCTGTTCTCCCAGCATCATTTGTTGAATAGACTGTTGTGCTTCAACTGGGTGGGCTTGACAGCCTTGTCAAAAATCATTTGACTGTAGATATGAGGGCCTGTTTCTGAACAATCAGCTCAGTTCCACTGGTCAATCTATCTATCTTTATGCCAGTACCACACTGTTTTTACCACTATAGCTAGGTAATATGATTTAAGGTCCAGAAATGAAAGTCTTCTAACTTTGTTCTTCCTTTTAAAGATGTTTCTGGCTATTGGGAGCCTTTTACCCTTCCAAATAAATTTGGTAATTGGACTTTCCATTTCTTTTTAAAAAGGCTGTTGGAATTTTTATTAGGATTGCATTGAATTTGTAAATCAATTTGGGTAGAATTGACATCTTAACACGATTTAGTCTTTCAGTGCATGAACATGGAATGTCCTGCCATTTATATAGGTCTTCTCTGATTTAACAATGCATTGCAGTTTTCTGAATATAGGTCCTTTACATCCTTGGTTAAATTTATCCCTAAATATTTGATTATTTTAGTCAGTATTAGAAATGGAATTTATTTCCTGACTTCCTCCTCAGATTGCTCATTACTAGTGTATAGAAACATTACTGATTTTTGCATATTAATCTTGTATACTGCCACTCTGCTGAACTTATTAGCTCTACTAGTTTTGTTGTAGATTTTTCAGGTCTTTCAAGATATAGGATCATATTATCAGTGAATAGTGAAAGTTTTACATCTTCCTTTCATATCTGGGTGCCTTTTATTTCTTTTTCTTGCCTGATTTCTCTAGCTAGAACCTCTAGCACTATATGGAACAACAGTGGTGACAGTGGGCATCCTTGTCTTGTTCCTGATCTCAATTGGAAAGCTTTCAGTCTTTCACCATTGAGTACAATGTTAGCTGTAGGTTTTTCATTTACACCCTTTATCATGTTGAGAAAGTTTTCAATTCCTCTCTTTTGGATTGTTTTTATCAAGAAAGGATGCTGAATTTTGTCAAATGCCTTTTCTGCATCAATCAAAAAGATCATTTTTCTTCTTCAATTTATTAATGTGATGTATAACACTGATTGATTTTCTTGTGTTCAATCACCCTTGCATACATGGGATAAAACCCACAATAAATAATTCTTTTAATGTGTTGTTGGATTTGATTAGCAAGTATTTTATTGAGAATTTTTGCATCCATATTCATTAGGGAAATGGGTCTGTAATTTTCTTTTTTCACAATATCTTTATCTCGCTTTGGTATTAGGATGATGTTGGCTTCATAGAATGAGCTTGATAGCATTCCCTCCTCTTTAATTTTTTGTAAGAGTTTGAGTAAGATTGTATTAAATCTTCTTTGAATGGTTGGTAAAACTCACCTGTGAAGCCATATGGTCCAGGGCTTTTCATTTTGGGGAGGTTTTTGATGACTGTTTCAATCTCTTTACTTTTGATTGGTTTGTTGAGGTCTTCTATTTCTTCTAGGGTCAGTGTAGGTTGTTCATATGTTCTTAGGAATTTGTCCATTTCACCTACGTTGTCTAGTTTGTTGGCGTACAGTTGTTCATAGTATCCTCTTATGATCTCTCATGTTTGTGGGGTCAGTAATAATGCCTCCTCTTTCATTTCTGATTTTATGTCTTCTCTTTTTCTTTGTCTGTCTAGCTAAGGGTTTATCAATTTTGTTGATCTTCTCAAAGAAGCAACTTTTGGTTTTGTTAATTCTATTTTGTTTTTTTTTAACCCCCCCCGCCACAACTCATTGTTTTGTGCTCGTTGTCTGCTCTCTCTGTCTGCTCGTCTTCTTTCTTAGGAGGCACTGGGAACTGAACCCAGTACCTCCCATGTGGGAGGGAGGCACCCAATAGCTTGAGCCACCTCCGCTCCATTTGTTGTGTCTCTCATTGCACCATCTTGTTGCGTCAGCTGTCTTGCTCATTTTCTTTAGGAGGCACTGGGAACTGAACCCGGGACCTTCCATGTAGTAGGTGGGAGCCCAACTGCTTCAGCCACATCCACTTCCCTCTTTTTTTAAAAAATATTTATTTATTTATTCCCCCTGTGTTGTTTTTGCGCTCGCTGTTTTGTTCTCTGTGTCCATTCGCTGTGTGCTCTCTGTGACTGCTTGTATTCTCTTCTCATCCTCTCTTTAGGAGACACTGGGAACTGATCCTGGAACCTCCGATGTGGGAGAGAGGCACTCAATTGCTTGAGCCACCTCAGCTCCCTGGTTTGTTGTGTCTCTCATTGTCTCTCCTCTTTGTCTCTTTTTGTTGCACCAGCTCTCCATGTGGGCCAGCTCTCCACACGGGCCAGCTTGCTTTCACCAGGAGACCCCGGGAAACAAACCTGGGACCTCCGAAATGGTAGATGGGAGCCCAATTACTTGAGTCATATCCGCTTCCCTCTCTTTTTTTTTTATGTTCCCAATTTCATGTGCTTCTGTTCTGATTTTTGTTATTTCATCCCTTCTGCTTGCGTTGAGAATAGTTTGCAGTTTGCTGTTCTTTTTCTAGTTCCTTCAGCTATATAGTTAGGTCATTGATTTTAGCTCTTTTTTAAAAAAATGTGAGCATTGAAGGCTATAAATTTCCCTCTCAGCACTGCCTTCACTACATCCCATAGGGTTTTTTTGTTTTTTAAAAAACCAATTTATTTTATTTTATTTTTTGAGGTGCCAGGGCTGGGGATTGAACCAGGACCTTGTATGTGGGAAGCCAACACTCAACCACCGAGCCACATCAGCTCCCTTGAGTTGTTTCTTTTCATTTGCTGGCTTTTTTGTTTTTAGGAGGCACCAGGAACCAAAACTGGTACCTTCCATTGTGGGAAGCAGGCACTCAGTTGCTTGAGCCACATCCTCTCCATCAGTTTTTTTTTTTTTTTTAA
>JAQZBX010038357.1:0-23443 GCA_029593785.1 Cabassous unicinctus | reverse complement strand
AAGTGGACTCCAGAGGAACAGAAACATCTGAGTTCTTTAACTGGGATCTCAATTCTCTACTTCTGTTACCTTTCAGAGGGATACCCTGAAGCAAGATAAAAATTAATATGATACTAATCTAATTCATTTCATGCAGTAAATGTTTATTGAACACCTGGCATTATTGAAATGCCAAGCACAGAGCTTGTTGGTGTGGAGAAAACTGACAGATTGGAGTGAGAGAGATGTTTACAACTGATTGTAATTTCTGTAGTGAGTGTTGCAATAGTGATGTTAACAAAGCAGTGAAACAAAATAGGGAAGCAAAAGACCATCCAAGGGCCCTTCCTGGCTAACCTGGAGCCAGGCCAGCTGGGGCAATGGCCAAGCTAGTCGTGCCCAGATTTGTTCTTGAGAGACAAGAATTCAGGTGCTATATTCTTTCCAAGGTTACTCTTGAGCAGGAAGAGTCTGAGAGGCAAATGAGCTCCAAAGTCCTTAAGGAGAGCTGAGGGCAACAGTGGGGAAACAATCTCTAATCCAGGTTTTCTCAACCTCAGCACTACTGACAATGAGGACTAGATGCTTCTCTGCTGTGGGGGGGCATCCTGTGTATTGCATGGTGTTCAGCAGCATCTCTGGCCTCTACCCAATAGATGCCAGTGGCATCCCTACAGTCAGGACAATCAAGAATGTCTCCAGACGTTGGCAAATGCCCCCTGGGGGGGACAAAATCCCCCCCTAGGTAAGAACCACTGCTCTAAACCATGGTTTTCTACCTTGGCTACACTTAAAAATCATCTGGGGAGCCTTAGAAAAATATTGGTGCCTGGCCTTATCCAAGACCTATTGAGTAAGAATCTTCAGGGGGTAGACCAGGCATTGATATTTTTTTAAAAAGAGCTTTCTGTTTGATTCTAATGGACAACCAGACTTGAGATCTCATCCATAGGGAAGAAGAAGTGCTGTATCCAGGAGACAATAGATAGTATAATAATAGCCAACCTTACTGAGCAGTTATTCTGCTAAGTGCTTCTATACATATCTCATTTAATCTTCACACAACCCTAGGGTGTAGGTAGTAAAGCTGAGATCCTACAGCTGGGAAGGTGAGAAGGACGTGAGGTGGGTCTTATGCCAATATGGTGAAAGTTAGGGGCAGGAGAATGGTATATAGACATTTTGAGCAGGGCTTAAATGTACAGGTGGGAGGGAGATGAATAGTGAGGGAGAGACTCTAAATATTTATAGGAAGTAAAATATAAACTAGTATTACAGGCAGTGTTGGGCTGGAGTTTAGAGCCTGAGCTTTGGGGATAGACCGATCAGAATTAAAATCTCTACTAGCCAAATGACCAGCATTAAAATCTCCACTAGCCAAATGGCCTTGGGCAAGTGTTTTAGTTATCTATTACTGTCTAACAAATTGTCCCAAAACTTAATGGCTTCAAACAACAAATCTTTCTTATCTCATGGTTTCTGTGGGCTGGGAATTTGGTAGCAGCTTAGCTGGGTGGTTCTGGTTCAGGGTCTCTCAGGAGGTTGCAGTCAAGATGTCAACCTGGGCCTCAGTCATCTGAAGGCTTGTCAGAGTCGAGAGGATCTGCTTCCAAGATGGCACACTCACATGGTGCTGGTTTTTGGCTGGAGGCCTCAGTTTTTCCCCACATAGGTCTTTCCGTGGGATTCTCAAGTGTCCTCCTGACATGGTGACTATCCTCCTTCAGAGTGAGAGATTCAGACAGAAGGAGGAAGCCACAGTGCCTTTTACGACCCATTCCAGGAAGTCAAATGCTGTTGCTTCCACACATTCTGTTAGTTAGGAGTCATGGAGTACAGCTTGAAGACTACGTGCAAAGGGAGAGTAGTTAGGGTCTACCCTTTGAAGGGAGGAGTATCAAAGACTCTGTGGACTTATTTTGAAAGTACTAAAGCAGGCCACTCTCTAAGCCTCATTTCCTCATTGATACATTGAGGTTGTTGTGAAGATGCAGTGAAATGATGCATGTACAATGGGATCATGAATAGGCCCAGCATGTAGTAAGGGTTGCATAGATGGTAATTAGTGGCTCTTATTGTCATTGAAGGACAGCGTGGCCTTGGGAAGAGAAATGAGCAGAAAAGGTCGTTTCAGGCCAAAGGCATAAAGGTGGGAAAAGGCAGGCCATGGCCCAGGCACAGTGTGGGAAACCAGCCTAGATGGCTTATATTATAGAGCATGCAAGGATGTAGGATAGAGTCAGAGATGAGGCTGGGAAATAGTTAGGGGGTGGATTATGATTTTCAGTAAAAGCATGAAGTTTGGCCATTGTTGCATAAGCAAGAGAGAACATCTGGAGATTTCTGAGCAGAAGCATGATGTGATCAGACTGTGTTTTGGCAGTATAACTCCAGAGGCTGGTATAGGAGATACATGCGATTGGGGAGAGCTTGGGGTCAGGGCTACAATAGCAGCCCTGGGGTCTTCAGCTGGTGAGCCAGGGTAATGCAAATGGAAAAGGAGGGGCATGGGATGGGTAGAAAGGAGGGGTGTACCTTGAAAGGATGAGATTTACTTCTGGGAAAATGGGAGGCCCATGATGGAAGAGAAGAGAGCTATTCAGAAGAGAAGGTTCAAGGGTGAAGATGGTGATTCCTGTCTGGGTCACATTGCAATTGAGGTGCCTCACGGGAAACACTGGCCTGGAACTTGGAAGTGGAATCTAAAGGAGACCTCAGTTTGGGAATCTTGAAATCCCTATGTTAAATGTGTGAATTGAGCCAAGATGGGTAAGGGCTGAAATTTGGGGCACCGCAGAGCTGGTTCTAGAAGTTCTATGAAGGAGGCACTTACTGTAATAAGTCACATGGTTGGCAGTGGTGACCAGGGCTTGCCTTGCAGTTGTGTTTGCAAAGCAAGCCCAAATTTCAACTTAGATACTATGTTGATTTGACATGACTGGTAGGGAGGGACACTCCCCATGGAGACTATGGGGATTGAAGGTCTCCCTTTCTAGAGATCACCTACATTTAAAAACGGCATTATAGGCTTTGTAAAAATGATACATGCTCCTTGAAAAAACTCAAACCAAACAGAAAAGTTAAAAGAAAAAGGCACAAATCACCTAAGTGCTTACCTCCCAGATAGAACCATTGTTGACATTTTACTTCTCTGTGCATCTATACACACATAGAGATCCATAAGAAGGTGTGTATTTATTCCTCTGAGACCAGAGCTAAGAGTGAGAGAAAATTTGAGGTGGACAGGAGAAAAATTGAGAGCGGTTAACGGCAGATACTGCCTTTCTGCTGGGTTATGTAGGTGTGAAGGCATCTGCTGAGAGGGAGGTCGTGGCGGGTTCTGGAGGGCTGGGCTGGGGGTGGGGACGAGGCCTGCAGCAGCTGCTGTGGAGCATCCCACAGGGAGTCAGCCAGGGCTACATAGGACTGGCCCAGCTGATGGCCCGAGTCTGCGGTGCGTGTCGACAGGCTGCTTGTGTGCTTGTCTCCAGCAGCCCTCTGCAACCCTGAGAGGGCGTGGAGAACCCAGATGGCTGGGCAAACTCAGGGCTGAGGACTGGCAAAGCTGGTATCAGCAAAGGCCTAGACTGGGCCCAGGGGATCTTTTAGGTAGAAATGAAAGCATTGTTAACTCTTCTAGAAACAGTATCTTCCGTTTTTCCTCATAACTGACCATATGTTCTGAACTGTAAGATGTTAATGATTTAATACCCAATTTTCAGGAGGAGAAAGAAACACTACCTATGTGTTCACATTGGAAATGAGGAACATACCAAACTCAGAAATTCTAAAATGGGGGTGGTGGGGTCCATCTTAGAATCAAGAAAATATGTTTTTTAAAACATTTCCATGTGTGGATCTTACTTGGATCCTGATCCAAAGAAACTGACTATTTGAAAAATTAGGAGCCAATTGGAAATTTGACTAAGTAATAGGTAGTGGGTGATGTAAGGAATTTAGTCATGGTAAAAAAAAAAAAAGTGATCTTTATGACAAATGTGGCAAAACGTTGAAAGTTGGTAGATCTGGGTATCTGGGTGAGGGGTATGTAAGAGTGCTCTGTATGGATTTTGTAATATTTTTGCCACTGTCCTGTAAGTTTTAAATTCCTTCAAAATAAAAAGTTTGGAGAATGGATGTAGCTCAGTGTTGAGCACTGCTTCCCAAGAACGAGGTCCTGGGTTTGATCCCAGGTACCTCCTAAAAACAAACAAATAAACGAGAAAACCAACTCTCATTGGGGAGCAGATGTAGCTCTGTGGTTGAGTGCCTGCTTCCCATGTCCTGGGTTCATTCCCTGCTACCTTCTAAAAAAAAAAAATTGATTTAAGAAAATTATTGTCTTTTAAAGAAACATGCTGAAATAGTTATAAATGAATGATGACTGGATGATGTCTGGGATTTGCTTCAAAATAATATGAGCAGGGGCAATTTACCATTGAGTGACTGACATGGAAAAACTGGCTGATGATGGCATGGGTTCATTATATTTTTTCTGTCTACTTTTGTATATATTTGAAACTTTCCATAGTCAAAATTTTAAAGAAAAGAAAAAGAAAAAAAAAAAAGATGTTCAAAGCTCCTCACAAGCAACTGATTAAATGGCAGATGTGCAGTGGTCAAAGAGTTTTCTATCCACTGGCCGTGAACTGGGAAGGGCCGAGGGCTGTTCTTATTCATTGGAGGGCTGGAGTATCGGTGGGAAGACTGAGTTTTCACCTGATCATGCTGAGAAATTCAAATGGTCTGGCAGGAAAGTGGCCCTAGAGCAAGGAGAGAGTGGCAGGTACGGGCCCAAGGCAGTAAGAAGTTTTTTGGTACTGGGCAGGCCTTGGTCACCCCTCCTGAGACTAGGCTTTGAATGTAGCCTCACTCTCCCTCCTTCTCCCCAACCCAACCTCAAAGCCACTTCTCTCCAGCAACATGGGAAGGAGAATTCACACCATCAGGACCTTGGGCCTGCCCTAAAGAACATGGATCTGATCATCTCAGTGTGCCTGGGCAACCAGGAAGTGGCTTTCTAGATCAGAGGTCAGCAAACTCTGACCTCTGATAGTAAATCTGTCAGGCTTTGCAGACCACATATGCTCTCTGTCTCAACTCCTCAACGCTTCCATTGTAGCATGAACAAGTGGGCGTGGCCATGTCCCGCACATGTTGGTTTATGAAAACGAGGGCTGGGCCAGGTTTGTCCCGTGGCTGCAGTTTACTGTTCCTGTTCTAGGTGTTCACCGATAAGCTTCCCAAACCATGGTCTTGCCTAAGGGCCAAAAACAGTAGAGATAGTAGTGAGTAGGTGGGAAAGATGGAAGGACAGAGGAAGTTGTAATGAGAGAGAACAATTTGGGAGATTGACATGTGACAGTCTTCAATGATGACCCATTCTAAGATGTGACCGTTCTACTAAGTGACTGACATGGGGGAAGACGGGTCGGTGGCATCGTGTGGACCCAAGGCCACAGTGTAGGAGGTGTTGTGATAGGATGTTGAAGGGTCTGAGAATGCTGGTAGGGGATGGGAGAAGAAGATGACAGTGAGTCAAATCCCAAAGCTGTTGAGGGAGGTGTAGGCATGTCCTGGAAGTCAAAGAAGTGGCAGCGAGGGGAGGGTTAGGAGCTCGGCCTCTGGAATCATTGGACGCCTCTGCCTTCCAAACCCAGCTCCACCACTTTCAGCTGTGTGACTTTGGGAGAAGATGACAACTTCTCTGAGCTACAGTTTCTCCTTCTGTAAAACCATCTTTCACCTAAACAAAGACAGATCCCTCCTTAGAGGAATTCTGTGCCAGCTATTAAGCTACTTTTTCCCACTACAGATACAAATACCAAGCAGATGTGTTCCAGCTGTTTAAAGCGGTTATTTAATTTGCCCATTTATTCAGCTGACATTGACTAAATGCTTCAGTGTGTCCTAAGACTATGGAGCAGACATATACCTAAGCTGGCTGGCTACCATTTATTGATCACTTACTGTGACCATGAAACTATGAAACAGGCAAACACGGGCCCTGTCTTCCTGGAGACAGGCATTGCGTATAGTTGGAATGCAGTATATCTGCATTTAATTTATACTAATTCAACTCTATGCTCTTGGGGGAAAGAAAGGGAGAGATTAAGAATTAAGAATTTTTAAAATCTGAGCAATTCCCCTTGCCATTCCACTGCGGAGGCGAAGCATAAAATGGGAGACGTGACTCAACTCCGTCCTTAATTGTGCTTGGTTTTTTTGTGCCCCTTAGCTTATAAGGCAACGACTTCCTTCTGTCTGTCTGCCTATCTTCCAATCTATTTACCAAACCTTTATCTAGTGCAGGGGTTCTTAACCTTTTTTGTTCCATGGACCCCTTTGCCAGTCAGGTGAAAACCACGGACGCCTTCTCAGAATGTAGCAGCAGATAGTTTTATGACACTCAGCTAGTGTTGGGTCTAACAACTACCGTAATTTTGAAGTATGGATGAGCGTAAGCAATTTTTCAAGATATGCAACAACTGTAATGTGATATGAAATGAATACTATTGTAATTTATTGCATACATTCATAAGTGAAGGAAATGCTAGATTTCAGTTAGAGTTCAGAGAAAATAAAGATATTCAGTTGATTTTTTTCATTTCAAGCTCATGGACCTCCTGAAATCTTTCTTCAGACCCCTTGGGGATCTGTGGACCCCTGGTTAAGAACCCCTGATCTAGTGTTATTATGTGCAATGAGCAATTTACAAATATTACCAAATTTAACACCCATGACAAAGCTACAAAGTAGGGAATATCGTGATCCCATTATCACCATTAGTCAGGCTAGGCTAGGCTGGATTGCAGCTATAAATAATACCGAAATAGCAATGGCTTACCCCAATAGCAGTTTATTTCTTGCCCATGCAGAGATGGATACAGCTATACCATCTGGATTATCTGACCTTTGAAGTCACTGAAGCAACAGAAGGAAAGAATGGAGGAGGCATCCCGGTCCTTAACCTTCTCAGGCCAGAAGGTTCTTCCCCTTCCTCCCTTTCCTTGCAGGGCATGGCCCCAAACCACCTGCCAGGGGGGCCAAGCATATGTAAAGGCACAGCTCCAGCTGTCCTGCCACAGCCATGTTTCCAAGAAAGAACTGAGGCATGGAGGAATTTAGCTCTTTGCCCAAGGTCACAAGCTAGTAAATAGCAGAAGCAGGAGTTGAACCCAGGCAGGCTGGCTCTCGAGGCTATTAAGAGCTCTTATGTCATCTGGTACTTCAAGTGATCAGTGCTAAGGCTGGGAGAAAACTGGCTGGGTGCCTGGCAGAAAGATGCTAGGTCTTTATGTGGTTGATTTAAGGACATGTAGGGGAAAATTCTGACTAAATGTGATGTGCATCTTATGGACTGATTTTAGAACTCCACGGTATATTATGTGCATGCCATTGTTTATTGCCTCAAATAACCCTAGCTACCAGCCTTGGAAGCCATTTAAAATGTGAGTTTGGTTCTTATTTGAATGGTCTTGGTAAGGCAGATTCTACCAAGACCAGCTGTCTTTGATACTTAATGTCCTTATATTGTCAGATCACAGCTGGTAGGTTGGGAGAATTTGTCACGGGTGGCTGCTGATTGCTTATCATATAAATGATGGGCATGTCTCACCCAGGTTCCACCATAATTTAGCATGCTCTTTGCTCTGTCCACCCCATCTCAGTTACCCATTGCTCTTTCATGACGGTTTCTTTATAGCTTCATTTTTATATAGTCAAGAGCATTGATAACACTTAAAAAAATCATCTCAGGTTTATAGAAACCACCAAGATTTATCAGGTGTTAAATATACATATTTGTTAAATAAATTATACAGTGAGCAGGGAATAATTCAGATCAAGGATTATCAGGTAATTAAATCACTCAAGAGCAAAAAAGTCTTTTAAAAGGATATTGCACTCCAAATGGTAGGAACATGATGGCTTTTGTTTTCTACTTTATATATATATTTTTTCAACTTTCAAATGTTCTACAAAATGACCAAGATTTAAAAACAATGACAAAACCAATGTATATTTATTCCCTTCATCAGTCTTGTAATATTTGGGGCAGACAACTACTTTGCCTTCTGGAATATCCCATGTATACATTTACAGAAGACAGAGGTGTTTGGTTTTTTTTTTTTATGTAAATGACAGAAAGCCAACTCTAAGCTAGCTTAAGCAAAAAAACAGGAGTTTATTATAATTGTACTTGGGTGTGTGACTGAGGCCAAGGATAGTAGCTCAGAGCCAAGGGCTGGAGTACCACTCAGTTTCTTCATCAGTGTCTCCTCTCCCTTCCTCTCTGTGTCTCTGTCTTGTTCTCTCTCTCCAGACCCATTTGCTTCTGCTGTCTCCATGGCAGCAAACTGTCCCTAGCTTGGCTTTTTAAAGCCCAGCTCCTAACAAGCCAGGGAAGGGCTCTGATAGGTTCATCTTAGGGTAAGTGCCCACCCCTAAGCTAATCAACACCCAGAGTTACATATGGTTGCTGTAGGGAAAGAAGCTTAGGTTTTCCCCAGAATATGTGGGTTTCCCACTAACTCAGTTATTTTATCACTTTCTTGTTTTCTGTGGTGGACATTTGTGTTCTTTCCAGCCCTGCTTTGATTTGTTCCTTCTCTTGGTTACAGAACTCCCTGTGTTCCTCCAAGGATCGCCCCTCTCCCATTCTTGGTCCATGGAGCTCGGTGAGCTGACTCCATCCCTGGTTCTGGGCTGGTTGGTGTCCCAGGCCTGGCCAGTCAGAGCAGTGATTCCCTCTCATCACAGTGATTGCTTACCAAATTGGTCCAATCAGCAATAATGCTGGGACTTTATAAGAAACAAACAGGAAAGAGTTTCTCTCTTTTCCACTACACTTAGAGCGTTGAGGTTGTAAGCTGTGCGCTGTTGGGGCAACCACCTGAAGAGGTTGTGCTGAGATGACTGCAGCACTGAGAGGGGAGAAAGCCTGAGGCCCATTGCATTCTTTTGAGCTTCTCTTTCTGGCCATGCCCAGGGCCAACTCACAACTCAGTCTCTTTAGAGTGAGGTGAGCTAATAAATCCTTTATTTTTTCTTAAGCCAGTTTGCCTTAGGTTGCTGATACTTGCAAATGAAAGAGTTTTGACTGATATGTTCTCCTACCTGGTATTGCCTCAACTGCCTGCCAGTACTCTGTATTAGTCAGCTTTCAGTAGGTTCTGCTGCAATAAGAACCAAACCCCAAAGCTCAGTGCCTTATAGCAGCAAAGGTTTATTCCACCTCTTGTTACATGTTGGCTGCATGTCACCTTTAACTCTGCTTCTCATATCTTTTCATTCTGGGACCCAGGAAGAAGGAGCAGCCCTACCTCAGTCTCTTGGCTGGGAGAGGAGAACAATGGCTGAACCATGCAATGGCAAGCATCACTTGACCAATGCAAGTCATGTGGCCAAGCTCAATATCAGTGGTGCCAGGAAGTTGACTCCCACAGGGAGAAACTGCCAGGCACATGACAAAGGGTGGGGATGCACAATTCTCTTATAGGAAAAGAAGCAAATAATTGGGAACAATAACACAATCCACCACATGCTGTAATCAAAGCTTAATGAGGGTGTTTTCTTCCCCACCTTTCAGCAGTGGTGGATTATGTCACGAGCCTGCCGGCTTTACTCCTCTTTATAAATCCAGCACCCTCTTCTTTTGTGGTATAGAGTCCTAACAACCAACCAGTCAGAAGCAGTGAAATTATTTGCTATTTTATTATGAACAGGAAAAGTTTTGATTCTCATTTTGACCGAAAAGAATTGCCCCAAGAATTGGCCAGATACACTTGTAAAAAATAAATAACAAAATGAGCCCAAGGAACAAAAGTGCACTTGCTTCTTCTCTGGTCTCAGGTCTCGGGGGAGAAGGCTCATGAAAGACAGCATTAAAGCTGAGGCCTTCAATGAAACAGAGATTAGGTTTTAGAAGAGAAAAGGAAAGGTTGCTTTGGGTGAAATATCTTTTCAGCTAAGTTCTATCCTTGGACCGAAAAAAAAAAAAAAAAGAGAGATCCATGATACTTTCCTGTCAGCGAAAGGTATCTTATGACCAACAACTGAAGTGAAAACTCAAGTGTCACCATGCCGTTTGAGGACAAGCACCAGCCGCACGATGACCTGTTTGTGCTGAGTTTAACAGTGGGGCTGAAAAAGCTTATGCTCCAAAACAGCGCAGGCAGCTAAAGAGCACAATTAAGAGGGGCACGGCAAAGAATTTGCTGTCATGCTCCGTTAATAGGAGAAAACCCTTTCAGTTTATTTTGCTGTTAAAAGAACAAAGGTAGATTTCTGTCTCCGTAATTTCAGTGGCTAAAGAGTCTCATGAGGATAGAAATCATCTTTGCTCTTTGTATTAACATTCATCTGCAGGGGAAGGAAAGAGAGCTGTTTCCTGAATCCGGGGCATGCTGAGATGTTTAAATCCTCTGTGTGCCTCCCTCTCGCTAGAGCTTTCACATGTGGGTGGCCCTTTCTCTGGGGCACACAGTACGGCTTCCTTTCTTTCTGCCTGCTGTTTCTAGCTGGGACTATTTGGGAACAAACTCGGAGAGCCTGTGTGAGGCAGCATGGCAGACACATCTGGGCTCCAGTCTTAGCTCTGCCATTTCTTAGTTGGTGTCTTAGTTTCTAATGGCTGCTGTAACAAATGACCACAAACTTGGTAGCTTACGACAATACACATTTATTCCCTTCCAGTTCTGGAGGCCAGAAGTCCAAGACCAGTTTCACTGAGCTAAAGCTGAGGTGTTGACATCGCCGGTTCCTTCTGGAAGCTTTAAGAGAGAATCGATTTCTTTGTTTTTTTTCCAGCTTCTGGAGGCTGCCTTCCTTGGCTTTGACCCCTTCTTTGCATCTCTTCAACCTCTTGCTTCCTTCATCACACCTCCTCCTTCTGCGGTACTTACTATCTTCATCTGCTTCCCTCTTATTAGCACACCTTTGGCTATATCATTGGGCCTACCTGGAAAAGTCTGGATTATCTCCCCATTTCAGGACCCTTAATGTAATCATACTTGCAAGTGTTGTTTCCAGAAGAAAGGGGAGAAGATGCTGGGTCAGCCCAAACCAATACCAATCACACTGTCTCACCTCTGAACATGCTTAGATCTAACCGTGAGCAAATCACTCTATCTTCCTGAGCATTTGTTTTCTTTGCTGAAACAGAGGTTAAAGAAACTGAGGAGGTTATTATGTAGCTTACCAGATACTAGATATTAAAGGTTGCTGGATATTATGAAAAATTATTGAAGTGTACGTAATTATCATTTCAGATGAGGAAACTGATTGACTTGCCCAGAAGGTTACAATGCTAGTTTGAAAATCTTTTATATACAAAGACTAGAGTTTAATTCATTTTTCAAGTTACAGTTTGGTGTACCTATCTACGTTTTAGCTCATGCATAGATTCTTGTTACTACCCCACAAACAGGATACAGAATAATTCTTACACCCCAACAAATTCCCTTGGGCCGATCCTTTGTAGCCACACCCTCCCCCACCACCCCCTCTCCTAAACCCTGGCAACGCTATTCTACTCTCAGTCCCTATAATTTTGCTTTTTTCAGAATGTCTTGTAAATGGAACCATACACTATGTAATCTTTGAGACTGGCTTCTTTCACTTAGCGTAATACTTTTGAAATTCATCCATGTTATCGTGTGTATCAGCAGTCTGTAATCCTTTTTCATTGCTGGGTAGTATTCCATTGTATGCATGTACCACAGCTTGTTTATCCATGGAACGGCATTTTCTTTATTCAAAATAAGGTATCAAAAATATGTAAGTCACACTAGCGATTAGGGAAATGCAAATCAAAACTACAGTTAGATATCATTTCACACCTATTAGACTGGCCGCTATTAAAAAGTCAGAAAACTGTAAATGTTGGAGAGGGTGTAGAGAGAGAGGAATGCTTATTCACTGTTGGTGGGAATGTAGAATGGTACAGCTACTGTGGAGGACTGTTTGGCAGTTCCTAAGGACGTTGAATATAGATTTGCCACATGACCCTGCAATACCACTACTGGGTATATACCCAGAAGAACTGAGAGCAGTGACACAAACAGACATCCGCACACATGTTCATAGCGGCATTATTCACAGTTGCCAAAAGCTGGAAACAACCAAGTGTTTCATCAACTGATTAATGATTAAACAAATTGTGGTGTATACACACAATGGAATATTATGCAGCAGTAAGAAGAAATGAAGTCATAAAGTATATGACAACATGGATGAACCTGGAGGACATTATGAGTGAAGCAAGCCAGACACAAAAGGGCAAATATTGTGAGATTGCACTATTATGAACTAAATACACTGTGTAAACTCACAGAGTTAATAATTAGAGTATAGGTCACCAGAAAATAGAAGGAGCGTAGAGAATGGAAAGGTGAGGGTTAATCTGTGCAGAATTGTTTAAAAGGTTGTTTGTAAATCTTTGTAAATGAATAGAAATGATCAAAGCATATCATGGTGTTTGTAACTAGCAATGGATATGGATATGACATTGGTTGAAAAGGAAAGGCTAAGGTCATGTATATTACTAGAAGGAAAGCTAAAAACTAACACGAGGACTATATAAGATAGTAAAACCTCATGTAAAACACAAATATGGGTGTTACTGCATTTATAAGACTTTTTACAAAATATAAATGCAAACATACTAAAGAGAAGGAAAAAGAATAGCAGCTATGTACGGCAGGCAAGGCATAGAGAGATTGAGAGGTGATGAGTTTTGTTTCTTTATTGTTTATTATTATTATTGGAATAATGATAGTGCTCTGGGAGTGATTTGGGTGATGAATGCACAGACATGTGATTACACTGAATACCATTGATTGTACTTTTTGGATGGACTTATGCTTTATTAATGTACATCAATAAAATTGAAAAAAAATATGTAAGTCAATGCATATACTTCTTTAAGATGTTCTTTGGATTACTCTGGATTCTTTTAGTAGCAGGTGACAACCCCCCCCCAAAAAAAAAAAACATTCAAAATGCCTAAGTCCAGAAAGAATTTATTGGCTCATGTAACTGAAAAGTCTAAGGATATATGTGGCTTCAAGGACCCACCATTTCTTGGGGGTGCCTTCTACTGTTGACTTTATTCCAGGGATGTTCTCTCTATGTGGTGACAGAGATGGTCTCTGGCAGGCCCAGGCTTACATCCCATCATCTTGGCAAAACCTCCCATAGTTCAAGTGAAAGTCTCAAGCCTGACTCTCATTGGCCCAAACTGGGTCACTTGCCCATCTCTGAAGCAATCACGGTTATTCTGAAGAACTAGATCTGGGTTACATGTCCTCTCTTGGAGTGGGAAAGTAGGATCAGCCCCACCAGATTACAGGGATTGAGTATAGGAAATGATGATTCTCCTAAAAGAAAATTGGGGTGCTTACAAGAAGGGGCAATGGATCATGGTCAGGCAATAACATAGTTGTCCATTGCATTATTGTTGGTTATTTCCAAATCTCAGTGCTCTAACGATTGCAATGAAAAAAAGCAAATGAGCTGTTGGTATACCTACGTGAGAATCCCCAGCAATATTTCTCAAAAGAACCTTGCCATGCTTTCCTCTATGGTTAAATAGAAAATGAATACCCCACTTATGTTTTCCTTAAGTCACTTTAGAGAAAATGTGTGGTAACCAGTTACAAAGAGACTAAATAACAGCAATCTGGGCATATTTTATCAAAAAATAGTATCGCAGCCCTGTTTTTTTAAGATCGTGATACCTAACACACACAGGGGTCAGCACATGGTGTTGATGAGCACTGTTATCTAGACACAGATGCTGCCTCCAATGATAGGGTTGGTAAAACGGGGCTTAGCGCTGTGTTTAACTAGGAGAATGATTCAGCCTGAGGCTGGGGTAATAACTGCTTGTTGGTCTCCAGGGCGGAGATTAGTGAGGGGGCGAAAGCAAGATCACATCCTAGGAATCATGATTTCTAAATGTGCTTTAAGGCTCCCAGAGCATAATACAGCTGGCCTCTTTCCTGCTGGTTTCTGGAGCTGTGCCTCACATTCCCAAGGACTGGGATTGAAAGGGTCCTATGGGAGTCCATCCTACTGGCCAGACACCATAGGTCTGGAAGCGCCATTCCCAGTCATCTCTATCAGAGCTCTTCCAAGTATTGGAAGTTCCTAATTCCAGAATGTGATGCTTCCAACATCGAGTATTTGGGAAACAGGTTAAGGCTGAGGACAAGGACTGGGTAGCTTCTCTTCGGCTGAATATGACGGGTAGACACCTTCAAATACTGGACTGCAAGACTTTATACGTGATGGTTGCTTCCGGGCCTGGGCCGTCTTTGTAAATGGCTGTATGCCTGCATCGTGCTTTCAGGTTCCAAGAAAACAGTTTAATCTCCTCCCTCATGAAACGTGGATGTTATTTGGATCCTGAGATTCATAATTTTCAGTATAAAGCAAGCTTTCTTCTTCCTACTTTAATCTGCTGTTGATGGCATTTCTCTCCTTGTCTTAGAAGTGGGTGGAGAAACTGATAAAAACTAATTTCTCGAATTCTCTCAGTACGTTATTTTGTAAACATGCTCTAGTATGTCTTTTATTATGTCCTGCAGATACTTTACTTCACGTTCAAAATAAGAGAAAGAATTGTGCATATATACACATACAACACAAGCGGAAAAATAAATTCTTGTTTCTTCTCAGAAGTACAGCATTGATTCTTCTGGTTAAAATAGATTCCATTCACCTTGGAGAAGAACAAAGATGGGCGTGACAAATGAGCACTACCCATCAAACGATTTCTTTTGGAAACATGCTCGGCGGTACTGCTGGGCCCGTTTGAACCTGCAAAATACGGCTGCTCTGGGGCTGCCCAGTTTGAACCGTGAGGAGACTCAGCTGCCTTCTGCTGTGATCAGCATGCTCGCTTCCCCTCCCCGGCCCTCCCCACCTTTCCCTGGTGATGAGCGTTCGCCTTGCTCACTCTCTATTTTTATTTGACCTGAAGCCAGTTGCACTGATTCCAAAAGAGAGAGACGGCCCTGGCCTGGCCTCCACCCCTTCCAGCCGGCCTGCTGAAATGAGGAATCATTCCCAGGGACTACTGTCTGAAGATTAAGGCCTTTTACATTTGGCCCTGATTTACCCCGGCTTTCTCATACTTACTCTTGGCCCGGGAACTAGACAGTGCCCCATTATTTAGCCATGAAAGCAGGGATGTCACCAAAGGTGGCCTCGCATTACTGCCTTAAGACCTCTTAGAAATCTCAGTCTGCTCTTCGGAGGTGTCATCGTGATGCAAAGCAGTTGGGGTTTCCTTACTGGGGAAAGCCCTTTATGGGGCCAGCCCAGCCTGTTGTGTCCTAAGATTTGCAGTTCTCTTTTCTGATTGCTTTTCAAAACAGGAATACTGTTACTTTGAGGATTTCATGACATCAATAGAGAAAAACATATTTAAAGCAGGAAAATGGAGCTAAACAGGAAGACACCACGAGTTTTCCCCTCAGATACAAGGGACTAACTCCACTTGTTTATTGAAATCCTGACATGATTTCTCTTTGGAGATTCAGACAAATGAATATCTGTAAGGGGTTATGAAGAGGGCATTTTCCATGATTATGGCTTTTTTTTTTTTTTCTCCCTAATATTTTTGTTCTTCTAGGCAAAAGACTGTGTTTTCTTCTGTTTCACACTGGCAGCTGCTAGAACTCCAGCTTCCATGCTGGTGACCTTGTGAGCTGTCCTCCCTTCTCTCTGGGCTGCTCCCTATGTTTCCTGGGAAGGTTGCATTCTTGGCAAGAAATGGCCGGTGACCTTGTACCAGTCACTTTACACCTCTAAGCCTCAGTTTCCTCAACAGCAAAAGAAGAATAACAATAGCTTCTTATAATTGTTGTGAGGATTAAATGAAATAAATTGTGGAAAGTGTGTAGTACACAGCCAGGCACGGAGACAACCACCTGCTCATCTCACAGATATCTATTGAGTGCCTACAACGTGCTGGACATTGTCCTTAGGGCTGGGAAGACCAAGAAGAGCAAACACAGGCCCAAACTCTCCCCTCGTGGAGCTTTCAGGCCAGCCGAGGAGTCAAGCATTGGTTAAGTAATCACGTGGGCTTATCTCTCCATGTTGGGCCAAGCACCAGGAAGGAAAATGACAAGGATCTCACTGGACGCTGACCTTCTCAGAGGATACCTTTCTAGTAGCATTTGAGTGGAGATTGCATTCTAGCATTGTTCTCAATTCATTTTTTTTTTTTTTAAAGGAGCTCATCATGTTATTACTAAGTTGGTTTTTTTTTTAATCTATTTATCCCCCGCCCCCGCCACTTGTGCTCGCTATATCCATTCGCTGCGAGTTTTTTTCCAGTGTCAGCTTGTCTCCCTTTGTTGCGTCATCTTACTTCGCTAACTCTCCGCGCCGCGCGGGCCGTCAGCTCTCCACGCCATGTGGGCCAGCTTGCCTTCACCAGGAAGCCCCGGGAATCAAACCTGGGGCCTCCCATATGGTAGACGGGAGCCCAATCACTTGAGCCACATCTGCTTCCCCTCATCTATTCACTTCTAACACACTAGGGTCTCCTTAGAAACACCAAGGTCTCTCTAGAAGTCATTGATTTCTACTAGTGAAGGGAAATTATTTAAGCATGTGATTCTTTGGAGCCACACAACTGAGATTTAGAGAATCTAAATCTCTCTGAGATTTAGAGAATAAATCCAATTCAAATGAATTGGAAAGCAGGGAGCCGACCTGCCTCCAGCGGTGGCCTCCAACTTGGTTCCAGCCAAGAAAACCCGAATATTAGGCAAGTAGTGCAAACAAAAACAGAACCACCCCTTCTCCAAAAGCCCCTCCCCCTTATGCAAATAAAAATGGAAACTGAACATTAGGGAGATTTTTCTAACAATGATATCATTTCAAGAGTGTGTTGTCTCTCCCAAGAAGTAGAAGACTCTCCTTTACTTGGTCTTTCAGAAAGGAACTGCCCAGGCAGAGAACCTGGCAACCACACTGTGCTCATGAGAAATGTCTTGAGAACCTCCAGGGTACTTCCTGGCTTTGATTTCTTTGATTCTGGAATAAATCAAAAGGGCAGTCATTCTTTCAAACAAGTATACTGTATCAAGGGTGGGTTTTTATTTCCTTTTTTTTTTTTTCGGTTGCTACTATCAATGTTTTCTTTTAGTCAAAGTTTAGAGGGAAACAAAACCCTAGATCCTGGAGAATCGCTTTGCAGTCTGTGCCAGGAGGGACAGCTGCAGGTGTTTGCCTGGGTGAGGTGTGGGGTGTCAGCACAGCACTGTGAGAAGCCTGGGCCTCAGGACTGGACGGGTCTGGGCCCAGCGCCTGCTCCTGACCAGGCCACCTCCAAGCTGTGTGTGGCCTTGGGCAGGCTTACACTGAGAGTTGGCTTAAGCTCTAATGATGGCTGCCATCAGGGAGGGCGTGGAAGCCAGGGTACTTGGGAATCCCTTGCCTGCAAAGTCATTTCTGGGAATTCTGTCCTGGGATCAGCCTCCACATGACCCACATTCTTTCAGAGGTTTATTTCTTCATACTATGTCTGAAAGGTCTTGGCTCTTGCTTTTCAGAGGCACCTATACTTTGGGGAAGCATGAAGACACAGAATTAAGTCTGACTTACAAGACTGTCAGCAGTTAATGCCTCTATAAAACTTTTACAAAAAGTAAAAAAGCATGTAATCATGACTTTTAAATGTATTATCTATAATCAGAAACTCCTATCACAATCTGATCTGAAATATCCTACAAGAACTGACCAAGCATTTGAGATTTTCTATTGCTTATTAAGGAGTAGTAGTGGAACTTAACTTAAAAATATGCATACATTTAAACCACATTACCGTAGCATGCACGCTAATCAGAGATAAAGTCCAATTTTTTAACTTCCAGGAAAGAGATGGACTACTTAATTTCCCATCAATAGAAAACTGGAGAAGAGCCCTTCTTTTTTATGTCTTAGTCATGATGCAGTATATAAAGATCACTCTTCCTGGGTCTCTTGAATTAGGTCCAACTGTCTTATGTCAATAACATAAAATGTAGGTAGCACCTTCAGGACTAACCTGTAACTTTAGCAATCCGAGTCCTCCAAAGGAGAACAGACTAACCAGTGATGTAAGATTACGTGGTTAACCACCCCCTCCCCCCCAGATTGGAAAATTAGAAATGTCATCGAAAATGACATTGTTGCTTTCTAAGAGTGGGAATGGATGAGGCACTTTAGAGAAACCATTATGTCATCAAAGGCTTTCCAGAGCTGAAGGACAGATTCTCAGGGGCGTGTGACTGTCATTGCTTTTCAGCCCTCGGCTTCAAGTCCCACTTTCCCTCCTGCTGACAGAAGAGGAAGCTACCCTCTGCATCCAGGCCTTCTGGAGGGGCTATCTGGTAAGTCATGGGCAATCCCAGCGTTTGGCTTGTCGGGGGGTTTTTGTGATGTGGAATATCCTGGGAAAACCCTGAGTTGATTTGAAACTGCGGAAGCTATCACTCACAGCCAGACCTCCAGAATCAGGCCTTAAAGAGTATTTAGAATTCTTACCAAAATTTATTTTGCAATCACCTTTCAAAGTACCCTTCAACCTTTTAAAGTTGGCTTGACTGGCCTGTATTGACTAAAAAATAGTATTCTATATATGCAGGGAACAAGACATGTCAATTTTAAAAAGAAAAAAAAAAAGAAAATTTAAGGAATTTAGATAAAGCAAATAAAAAAATTTCAAGTCACTGATAGTTTCATCACTCACAGATAATCATTCTTAAAAATTTTGGGTGTAAAACTTTCTAATCTTTTTAAAAATCCTAATACATAGACTAGCATGTAAGTATTTAACATGTAGAAAATAACCTTTGCTTGTATAATTTGTCTTTTCTAACCGTTTTCCTATTTGGGACTTGGAGGTTATTTCCAATGTTCCATTATTGTAATAAATGCTGCGTTATATACCTTTGTGCAGTCATCTTTGTAAATGTGCCTGCCTCTTTATGGAGAAGGAATTGCTAGAAGTGGAATTTCAGGGTCAAAGGGTATCTTAATTTCCTAGGAATGCAGTGTCAAAGTACCACAAACTGGGGAGCTTAAACCAATGGAAAGTTAGTGTCTCACATTCAGGAGACTAGAAGACCAAAATCAAAGTGTCAGCAGGGCCAGGCTCTCTCTGAAACCTATAGGGGAGAACCTTCCTTGCCTCTTGTAGCTTCTGTTGGGTGCCAGAAATCCTTGGCATTCCTTGGCTTGCAGCTGCAGCACATCAATCTCAGTCGTCACTCCCATGTCTGCCCCTGTGTCTTCTTCCCTTCTTATAAAGGCACCAGTCATTTTGGATTAGGGCCGATCTTAATCAAGTTTGGCCCCATGTCAACCAATCATAACTCCAAAGTCCTTGTTTCCTATTAAGGACACACCTCCAGGTCTGGGGTTAGGAAGGTGGCACATCTTTTTGGACACAATTTGACCCTTAACAAAGGGTGAGTTCCTTTTGAAAGCTCCTGATCCACATTGGTGGTGGCACTTTGGGAAGGAAGTACCTGTTGACATTCTCACCAGTCACACATGAGAGTGACATGTGAATCTAGTGCTAAAATGGGTGACCTACACCAGTGTCCCACCTTTCTTTCAAGTCTGAGATCAAGCCTTTCTTCTTCGTGGGGCCTTCTGAGCTCATCTCAGACATCAGACATCATTTCCTTTGAATGATGACTTGAGACTTTTCCCCTCACTTGGCCACCTTCAGTTGTGTTTGAACAACCTGAACTTTCATACAGTTGACACTGGCCCCTTAAACATCTTGTGCACCTTGAACATTTCTAGCTATTGTGTGATGATGGTGCTATAGACACAGTCAAACTTCAACCATTCTGGCATCATTTTATATGGCAGTGTTTATTTGCTGATTAGAGTATCAATGTTACTGCCAGGTAAACACGAAGCTCCCATTCTGAGCAGCAGCATGGCACCACCCAAATCTGCACAAAGAAAGCCACAGATGAAGGCCACAGTGGGTTTATATGAAGGCCAAAGAGCTCTGTGCTGAGGCTTCCAAACTGAGCTCCATTCCTCAGAGCTGGCATAGGAGAAATACACTAAAGGAATGTACCATTATACATTTAGCCATCAAGAAGTGAGATTAATTCTAATAAGCTACAATCGATCAGCATGTATTTGTTAGATGCTCGTTACTTAGGACTGCCCTTGATCATAAGGAGCTTACCGTCTGAGGCGAGATTATCCAGTCACTCCACTCCTTTGGTGCGCAACACGTTCCTGAAAACAGAGGTGGAAGTCAAGTGTGAAAGTTAAATAATAGACTTGTACATTATAAGGAGCAGTCTGTTCCTAGAGAGTTAAAAACCATTTACACAACTCCCCCCTCATTACATCCCACAATTTAGATACAATATTTGATGACTTAGGTTTTCATCATTTCATATATATTTTATCAATGTGGTCTTTCCATTTCATAACTGAACACCAGCAGTTAGCTTAAGTCTAGTGATGTCCAACTGAGATTCCTGACTTTCACCAGCCTCTGGATTTCCATCGTTGTCTTCAATGCGTTCCATTTTTAAGATGTATTACACTAGAATCAGCAATTTGACCCTCCTATCTTCTGTTCCTTTTTATGAAATGATAACAGCAAAATGCCAATAAGACATAAAACTGTGATTTTCAGATTATTTTTAAAGCAACAGAGCCCTTTCTTCAACAAAATCATACCCAGAAGCTAAGTATATAACCTGGTATGTAACACTAATAGAGGAACTGTTCTGTTCCTGACTCTCTCACACACACAGTTAAACTCCTTCCATACACACACACACACACACACACACACACAGAGTTCAGTTCACCACACCAACAAACACCGACATATAAAAAGATGTCAAAGTGGCCAAAATTTAACTGTGTCTACAGCACCATTGTTCTAGTTTGCTAGGCTGCCAGAATACCAATACTGGGAAATGAGTCAGCTTTTAACAATGGGAATATAACTTACAAGCTTACTGTTTTGAGGCTGAGAAAAATGGCCAAATCAAGGCATCATCAGGCAATGCTTTCTTCCTAAAGATGGGCTGCTGGCGATCCTGGACTCCTCTGTCATATGGCAAGGCACATGGCAGCATCTGCTGGTCTCTCCCTTCTCTTCCAGGTTTTGTTGCTTTCAGTTTCCTGCTTCTGTGACTTTATTTCATCCAAATTTCATTCTCTTATAAAAGACTCCAGTAAGAGGCTTAAGACCCACCCCAGACCATGCCTTAATTGCAGTAACCTAATCAAAAAGTCTGGCTTATAATAGGTTTATATACACAGTAATGAATTAGCTCTAAGAACATACTTTTCAAGTATCCATACAGGGTCACACCATCACAACTATTATCACACAATAGCTAGAAATGTCCATCAAGGTACACAAGATGTTTAGTGGGCCAGTGTCAGTTGTCTGAAAGTTCAGGCTGTTCAAACATAATTGAAGGTGGCCAGGTGAGGGGAAGAGGTCTGAAGTCATCACTCGAAGGAAACTATGTCTGATGTCAGAGGTGAGCTTGAAAGGCACATGAAGAAGAGACTTGCTCTCAGGCTTGAAAGAAAGTTGGGACACAGGTGTGGTCAGCCGGGACAGAGAGGGCATCCCAGGCAGAGCAAACAGCAGAGGACCAGGCAGGAATCCACGGGTGCAGCTAAGTGCTGGGGCTGGGGCTGGGGCTGGGGCTGGGGCTAGTGCACAACAGAAATCGTTCCAGCTTCTCTTGGAGATGGGATTGGAGAAGGAGATTCCAGAAGATGATGAGGGACCATGTATCAGTTAGGATGAAGTTCAGCTGCAAATGACAAAGTCCCAAAGTAACAGTGGCTTAAACAAAATAGATTTGAATTTTCTCTCACATAAAAGGCTGGAGTTGGTTCTGCTCCATGAACTCCTCAGGGACCCACCTCCTTCTAGCTCATTGAGCCTCCATTTGCTTCAATTTTTGTTCATCAATTGTAACAAATATACCACACTAATGAAAGATGATGTTAATGTGTTAATGTGTGAGAGGGCAAGGAGGTGGGTATATAGGAATCCCCTATTTCTCAATGTGACTTTTATGTAATCTAAAACTTCTTTAAAAATAAAGAAAAAAATAGTGTTGTGGTTTGGGAAAATTTTAAAAATCTGTTAGAACTAATGTTTTTGTCAAGGTTGCAGGATGCAAGCTCAATAGAAAAATATCAATTGTATTTCTTTACACTAGCAATGAAAAATCCAACAATGAAAATTTGAAAGTAATTCTATTTACAATAGCATCACAAATAATAAAATACTTAGGAATAAGTGTAACCAAGAAGGTGCAAGACTTGTATACTGAAAACTACAAAACATCATTGAAAGAAATTAAAGAAGACCTGAATAAATGGAAAGACATCCCATGTTCATGGATTGGAAGACTTAATAGTGGAAAGATGTTGATACTCCTCAAATTGATCTACAAGTGTACTGCAATCCCTATCTGAATCCCAAGTGGCCTTTTTTTTTTTTTTTCCCAGAAACTGGCAAGCTGATCCAAAAATTCATATGGAAATGGTAGGGACCCAAAATAGCCAAAACAATGTTGAAAAAGAAGAGAAGACTTGGAGGAATCACAGTTCCCAATTTCAAACTGATTACAAAGCTACAGTTATCAAGACTGTGTGGTACTGACATAAAGACAGATATATAGACCAATGGACTAGAATTGCAAATCCAGAAATGAACCCTTACATTTATGATCACTTGATTTTTGATAAGGGTACCAAGACCATTCAGTGTGGAAAGAATATTCTTTTCAACAAATGGTGCTGGGACAACTGGATATCACATGCAAAAGAATGCAGTTCGACTCCTACCTCTTACCATATCCAAAAATTAACTCAAAATGTATCAAAGACCTAAATTTAAGAGGCAAAACTGTAAAATCTTTAGAAGAATACAAGGGTGTACATGTTCATGACTTGGGGAGCGGATGTGGCTCAAGCAGTTGAGCTCCCGCCTCCCACATGGGAGGTCCTGGGTTCAGTTCCCAGTGCCTCCTGAAAAAAACAAGAACAAAATAACATGGAAAACAAACAAAAAAACCAACCCAGGGAAGCCAATGTGGCTCAGTGGTTGAGCACTGGCTTCCTATATGAGGTCCCGGATTTAATCCCTGGCCCCTGGTACCTCAAAAAAAATAAATAAATAAAGTCCATGACTTGGATTAGGCAATGGTTTCTTATATATGATGTAAAAAGCACAAGAAATTTAAAAAAATGGATAAATTGTATTTCATCAAAATGAATAACTTGTGTGCTTCAAAGAACACCATCAAGAGAGTGAAAAGCCACAGAATGGAAAGAAATATTTGCAAATCGTATAACTGGTAAGGGTCTAGTATCCAGAACATACAAAGAACTCATACAACTCAATAATGAAAAGACAAATAACCCAATTTAAAAATGGGCA
>JAQZBX010038356.1:0-15675 GCA_029593785.1 Cabassous unicinctus | reverse complement strand
TCTCCTCCACTTTGGCTTCCTTCTCAGACAGCCTCTCCTAAGTGGTAGCTCCAGAACTATCTCCTTGCAACTTGACAAATGCAGTGGCAAAAACCTAAAGCTGCCCCCCCACACACACACTTCCTGCCCAAATCCCAAGGTGGCTCCTCATTGGCCCAGTTGGGGTCATCTGCCCGTACCTGAGCCACTCACGACGACTAGGGGAAAGCATGGTGACGACTGCCCAGGTCTAGGTCACTGCCCTCGTGGGGTGCAGGGGTCTGGTTAAGATCTCCAAACCCAGATGGAATGAGACTTGAAAAGCAGTGGATCCTCAGAGGAAAACTGAGGTGGCATTCCCAAAATAAAGGGAAATGGATCCTGGCCAGGGCAAAGCAGCAGGTACCCATTACAGCCAGCTACGCAAGCGCGTCTGGGGAACATGGTACCAGCACCTCCTGGGGGCTCCTTAGAAGGGCAGAACCTCGGGCCCCACCCCAGACCTACTGAATCAGAGCCTGCGTTTCCAAAGCTCTCCAGGCGAGTCGTCTGCACACCAAAGGTGAAAGGGGCTGCGCTGCATGGTAACATTTTCAGTTGCTTAGACAATTTTGTAAGTTTTGTTTTATTGAAAACCACAGTCAACCTTGGAGGTCATCGGGCCCCACTCCCTTGTTTGAAAGATGGGAGAAACTGAGGCCCCGCGGGGAAGATCTTGCTCTGGGCTTTCACTCCCCATCCAGGGCTCTTTCCGGCACATTGTCATCTCCCAGGAGCTCAGCAACGTCCGCCCCCACCAGCTCTGCAAAATACCTCAGGGGAAATGAGTATTGGGCCCCGGAAGTGCCGGCCTGGGTCAGGCTTGCCGCCTGCAGAAGGTGACAGCCTCCCAGCCACCATCAGCTGTCACTTCCACAGGACCCAGCAAGGACCCTCAAGAGCACTGAGCCCTTGTGGAGAACGGAGACCCCCAGACCCAAACCCGCTCAACACACAGACACGCACAGATATAGCCAGCCACTCTCTGACCCACAGGCTAACACAGTCACACACATTGGACACAGAGACACACACAGACACTCAAGCACACCCTGACCCTCTCACAGTGACTTCAACCCACTGGGCCCACCAAAGCCAAGAGAGCTACAGACCACACTGGCCTTTATTCTATTACAAAGAACAGGGCTGGAGCCAGGGCAGTTCATTCTCAGGCTGCGTCAAAAGGTGCAGAGTGTTGGGGGACGTAGACTGGACCCCAAAGTGACAATAAGTTAAGGGGGAAATTCTCAGGCTGCTGTCAGGTGGGGCCAGGCAGGGTCCCCCAGAGCCATGTCCAGCTGCCCAGCTCAGTGCTCCCAGGCCAGGCTGGTTCCGAGACCTCGCGCTGAAACACAACAGGGCAGAGAAGAGAGTGGTTTATGGGCTCTGGAGGTCTATGGCGGGCCAGAAGAGGCCCCCAGAGCCGGAAAGGAGGCAGGGGAGGTTGGGAATGGGGTTCTGAGGGAGAATCAAGAGCCTGAAGGCCCAGGTAGGGCTGGGGACGGGCAGGGCCTCTCACCAGGCCCTCAGTTAAGCTCTTGCAGGTTCTCGTAATCTGGAGCGCTGTACTCCTCCTCCTCTTCCTCCTCCTCTGCCTCCTGGGAACTCAGGATGGCTGTGAAGGTCGAAGAGGTTGGTCTCCAGCTTACAAGCCATCACCCCCAAGGCAGCTAGCTCCCCCACCTCCTGCCCCCACCTCCCCCCAACACACACCAGTCTTAGTCCTAGCCGTGGGCTGCAGCTCCTCGGACACATTCACATACTCCCGGCTCCCATCTGTACAAAAAGACCGCATGGAGACCGGGGTGAGGGGACAGGCCGCACGGAGGGCAGGGGTGAGGGGACAGGCTGCACGGAGGACAGGGGTGAGGGGAGCGGCTGCATGGAGGCCTGGGTGAAGCCACACTGGGACAGGGAGTCACGCTGAGGGGTGAGGGGGAGGGAGAGAAGGTGAGCCTGGGAAGGCACTAGGGGAGCAGCAGCCACTCACCCAGAGACGCCTCGGCACTCCCCTCACTCTCGGGAACGTTCACGTAATCTTCGCCTGACTCCACTACAGGAAAATGGCCAGAGCCCACCCCGCCCCAAAACTGTTACTCAGAGATTCCCAAAAACAAACACCCAGAGACCCTCAACCACAGATTCCCAGAGATCCCCCAATGTCAGATGCCCAGTGTCCCCCAAATAGAGCCACCAAAGACTTCCAACACAACCACTCTGAGACACTCAGCACAGAAACCCAGCCCAATGGTGGATCCCAGAGGGACACAGAGTGGACCTACGGACAAGAGATGGCGGGGGCCTAGATGAGGGCCAAGGGAGAGAAGGGGGTCAGCTTGAACAAGAGTGACCGGAACGAATGGAGCTGCCCAGAGAACAGGAGTCGGAAGACAGCAGAGCCCAACATGACCCAGGTTAGGGGATGGAGACAGCCGCTCAGAGGGGTGGGATTTGGTGCTCTGTGCAGGGGGTGAGAAAGCATACCTGGTTTCAGTACCCAGGCAGAGGGTCCCGTCGGCACAGCTGGCTCCTCATCAGCCAGACTCGGCTCAAATGTCACCCACCCAGCACCTGCCTGACCCATTGTCCCTTCAAGCACCTACCACTATCGACGTTGTTTTGTTTTGTAATTCACAGATTTGTTTCCCCCATGAGGACACAGCCAACGCAGGCTCTAGAGCCGGAATGCCCAGGTTCATATCCCAGCTCCAGCACTGGCTAACTGATTAACCCCAGACAAGTCACTTGACTTCTCTGTGCTTCCGTTTTTTTCATCGGTAAAATGGGGTTAGTAATAGGACACCCCTTGTATAGGGTTGCTGTGAGGATTAAGCAGTGACTATTACAACAGGGCCTGTCAAGTTAAGTGCTGCCATTCTACACAGGGGCAGGAAGGGACAGGGATGGGCTCAAGAGGACCTGAGAATTGTTAGATTTAATAAGCTAATTCACATAAAACTCTCAGTAGGGCCCCTAGCAGTCCCTCAAAAAATGTTAGCTATTACCAATAGAGTCTACCTCATTAATTGTGGAGCTAAGATATGTTGAATGAATGAATGAATGAATGAATAGACAGATAGTCTGGTGCTCAGGACAGAGGTGGCAAGTTGAGAATCAAGATGGCAAATGAAGCCAGGGTGTGGCTGTGACAGTGAAAATAGAGCGAGAGAAAGAAGAGTAACAGAAAACTGAAGCTCACCAGACCTTGGAGACGTCTCTAACAGCGGGCTGAGGCCAAAACAAAGGGAGAAGAGCGGCTCAAAGCAAACTGAGACAACACAGGAAACAGAAGAAATTTTTCCCCCAAAACCCCATTATGGATATCCTTCAAGATTTAGAAGACAGCATTGCCTCCAGGAAACAAGAACAGAATGTAATCAAAAAGGAACATTCTTGGACCAAGGAGGAGCTTTTGGATAGGAGAAGCAAATTTTCAGTAGAAGAGTGGGAATAAAGCCAAGGAAATCTTCCAGACAATCAAATAAAAAGAGCAATAGAAAAGAGGAGAGTAGAGGTAAGAAAATCAGAAAACCAGAATGGAAGTCCAGTATCTGAAGCACAGGAGTTCGAGAAAGAGAATAGAGAAAACCAGGGGATAGAAATCATCAAAAAAATAACATGAGAGGGAAAAGTGGGGCTGTGGGGGGAGCAGAACCCAAGGGACAGGGGGAAGTGGAGGAGGCCCGGATGTCCCTGACTCACTGGAGAAAGCATTGTCTCGGAGGCCGGGGTTGCTGGGTGCAGAAGGTGGTGGGAGAGCCGTGCCGGGAACTGGGGTGCTGTCGGGAAGCACCTCCCTGAGGGCAAGGAGAGAGGCCAGTGAGCGAGGACGGCCCAGCCGCAGCCCCAACCTCCCGCCTGGGCACTCACAAGTAGCCCTCATTGGGATAGTCCTCCTCATCTTCATCTTCATCCGCGTCTTCACAGGCCAGCTCTGGGGGTGACACAGGGGTCAAGAGAGCCAGGCCGGGCCCCAGCCTCCCCAACCCAGTCAGCACATCTGGGGTCTCAGACGCACCCTCGTTCTCGTAGCTCGCCACACTGTTGGCTTCCGAGAGAGAGCAAGAGGGAGACAGGGTCAGCGCAGGCGAGGCCCAGCCCCTGCTGGGCCCCAGCCCCCAGCTCTCTCTGCACTCACCACTGTTGGTGTCCTGCTGGGACGACGGCACCCGGTGGGAGCCCCCGGGGGGCTGCGGGGATCTCCTGGGAGTCAAAAGTCAGGGGTCACGTCTGGAACGGGACTCCAAGTGCAAGGAGGGTTATACACAGAAAAGAGCCCCCAGTTCAAGGAGGGGTGGGGGCCAAGAATGGGATTTGGAGGAGAGAGGGGTTGAGGGGCTACTCACGGGATAGGGAGCAGGTCTGGCTGGCTCAGGGGTGGGTAGGAGGTGACGGGCGGCCAGGGGGCAAGCGTGTCTGAGGACACAGGACCAAGCTGAAGGAATGACTCCAGGTGTCATGCCCCCTACTCTTGTCAAGGCCTCGTAGGGCAGATGCACCCCCAGAACCTCCTTGTGCCTTGGACAGGCCTGAGGACACCCACCGCCCCACACCCCATGCCCAGCTCAAGCTGGGCCTGAGGCGCAGCTCCATAAAGGCCTGGCTCACACGCCGGGGCCCTCTCCCGCCACTCGCCGGAGGGACCCTCCGTGTACTCACGAGGCCGTTTGATCAGCATGTTGCCCGGATACAAACTGGCAGGAGAGAGGCAGCTTAGGAATGGGGCCGGGGGAGGCTCCAGCCCCCAGCCCGGCCCTGGGGCATGGAGGGAGGTGGCGACACGCAGGGCAGAGAGGGGCAGACTCACCCATCTGAGGAAGCACTGTCATAGGAGCCTGGGGGAGAGAGGGCTGGTGAGGCAGGAAAAGGGGGTGCTGAGGGGAGAGGCTGCTAGAGTCCAGGGGGCCCTCAGAGTCTCTGGGTGCAGGACAGAGTTAGGGACAGGGTAAAAGACGGAGGTAGGGGCTGAAGGGAGCTAAGGGTCCCCGCCCGTGTGTCCAAGCACCCCCATTCCCCTCCAGCTCCCGACTCACTTGGCAGCTCACGGCAGCGCACACACAGAGCCATCAGCAGCACGGCCAAGAGGGGCAGCAGCAGGAGGCCCAGTACGGTGGGGACCAGGATGGCCGCCTCCATCTGCAGGAGAGAGCTCGGGCCAGGCTGCTGGCACCCCTGCGGACCCCTCAGGGCAGAGCCACAGCAGGGTGAGGACCAGGCCCGGCAGGGGTGTGGGGCCAAGAGGGTGCCAGGCTGGAGGGCCCGGGATGGGGGGCGTCTGCTGTGCTCCCTGAGCCCCCTCCCCTGCTGGGGCTGAGCAGGGCTCAGCACTGGCTCCAGAAGCCCCGGGGCCCGGGTGGTTAGGCCAGGGCTTGGCCTGGGGTCTGAGGCACCAGCCACCCGCGCCCCAGCTGTACCTGCCCCTCGGCTCGCGCCCGCCTCTCCTCAGCGCCCACCCGCCTGCGGCAGGAAGCTGTGGTGAGCGCCGGGTGAGGGCAGGAAATCATCGGGCTCCTTAGCCGGCTGCACCCGCCCCCTCCCCACCCCCACCCAGTCGGTGGGGAGGGGAGAGGAGGCCTGAGGCGCCACCCCCCGGGCCCTCAAGGAGGGTCTGCAGGCCTTTGAGGTGAAGGGCAAGGCCCTGGCAGACTGGCCTGGGCTGGAGAAGGTAGCAGGAGGGAAGTTCTGAGGTTGGGAATTTGGAGGTGCAGAGGGCCTGCCTGCCCGGAGGGGCAGGCACGAGGGGGGGACGCAGGCGTGACTCACTGTCACACTGAGCCAGCTCACTCGGAGGCGAGCAGTCCACCCTTGGGCTTGCCCCAGGCCCTGCGATGGTAACCCCACTGTCCCTGGGAGCCCTGGTGTTAGGAAGGGGCCCATCCTATGGTCCAGAGATCAGAGATCACCAGGTCCCAGAGAAAAGACTCAAAAGACGAACGCAGAGTCTGGCTACAAATTTTATTTCATTACAAATAGCACCAAGCCCTTGGGGCTGCCCCAGCGGAGGGGTATCCCCCTCCCGGACACCCCACCGTCCCCCAGCGCCCTGCGCTGCCCATCTAGTGTCTGGGCGCTGGAACGTGGCAGCCCAGGGCCCTCCTGGGAGCTGGGCCAGGCCGAGGGTCGGGGCCTGGGCACCTCCTGAGCTGGGGGCCAGGTGAGGCAGGTGTGCAGACAGGTGGGCCCAGCCCCTCAGATGAGCACACTGGATACGGGCACCCGGGTGGAGCGGCCTCGCTGGGGCACCACGATACGATCATCTGCCGACCCCGTCTCACGCAACAGACCTGGGGGAGGGAGGGGTCAGAGCCAGGGCTGGATGGACAGACTCAAAGCCAGAGAGGGGACAAACAGGCAGTGGGAAACAGACGTGGGGCACCAGCCCCCAGCATGTGACACACAGACAGACCCAGAGCTGGCAAGGGAGAGCTAAGGATGCCACAGACAGACCAGGCAGACAGATGGACGGACATATGGGCAAGCTGGGTGGGTAGCTGTGGACAGACAGAGGGAAGCCCCCACTGACCCTGCACATGCAGCTGGGCCTGCCGGCGGTCACCCTCAATGAAGATGGCGGTGCCCAGGAAGGCTGCGCCGCCTAGTGCCCCGACGAAGGCGCAGAGCATGAGCGAGAACTGCAGGGCCCGGAACTCGGACAGGAAGGAGGGGGGCCAGCTCCGACGGAGGCGGTCGGAGATCTGGGGAGAGAGGCCGGTGAAGAAGGCCAGGGCAGAGAGTCAGAGAGACCTGGGGAAAGGAGCCCAGGAGAGGGAGCCCCCAAACTCTAGAAAAAGAAGGAAAAATGGAGGCTAGGGATGGGGAGGCAGTTTGGACTGCCTTTCTTGGCAGTCCAAAGAAAGAACCTTCCGGTCTAGGCTAAGCATCCAAGGTGAGATATGCCTGGCACCAAGAACCAGCCCTTGGACCCAGGCTCAAACCACTAGCTGCCAAGGCTGATAGGGCAGGAACCCCCAACCCCGGCCACCAGCCTGGCCAAGGGACAGTGCTCACCAGCCCAATGAGGTAGGGGCTCCCAGCGTCACCCAGCAGGTGGGACAGCACAATCTGGAAGGCCTCAGCGGTGGAGCGTCGCGTGGGAATCACCACATACTGAGGGGCGGGAGACACAGGAGCTCAGTGGGAGGCTCTCCCAGGGGAGTGGGGTGAGCAGGCGGCAGAGGGTGAGGACAGGGCCCTGGCTCGGCCTCTCCCAAGGTGAGACTGGGGTCAAGGTCACAGGTCAGGGCCAGGATGACAGGTCCACCTGGGGCTGTGCTCTGAAGTCAGTCTGGGGGTGGGTGTTGAAGAAGGGGTGAAGGCAAGAGAAGCCTCCTGGTCCCAGGCTCTACTCCCACTGTGTTGACCCTGGAGCCGTCCAGCTACTCACCAGCAGAATGTCAGCCACGATGGCCCAGTTCATGGACAGTAGTGTCTCCCCAATAAAAATGAAAATCTGCGGGGCAGGGGAGGTGTTGTCACCATACACGCAAACATCTGATGGGTCGACCAGGCCCCAGGCTCAGTTACTCATTCATTTCATCTTCACAATACCCCGGGTGAGACAGGGGCTATTTGCGTTTTACAGATGAGGAAACTAAGCACACAGAGATTAAATCACCTGCTCAGTGTCACACAGCTGGGAAAGGGCAGAGCTGGGATTCAAACCAGGCTCTCTCACTCCAGGGCTGCTCTTACCTGAAGTGCTGGCTGACCCTGATTCCACTCAGTGTCCCATTCCTCCACCCTGGACCCAGGGCACCCGCCCTCCCGACACCCACTGGCGACTCACGTAGGTGGCCACAATGCTACCACGGGCGCAGGCGAGGGCCAGGAAGAGGAAGGGTGCAGAGCCCAGGAGGCCAGCAGCGCAGACGAGTGGGTCAGCCCGCGGGTTGGTGCGGCGCAGGCGGCGGCTGATCTCCACGCCCAAGCCCACACCCAGCACCCCGGTCAGGCAGGTGATGAGCCCAAAGATGAGGCTAGGGGGCAGGGAGAGGTCAGGGGGCTCGTCCCTCTGCCTGCAGAGCCCCCCAGCCTCGCCCCCGTGGCCTGGAGAGGACTTTGGTCCGTCCCAGCCACCCTCACGAGTCTATCCAGGCCGAGCACCCTTCGGCTCCCAAAGCCCCGAGAGGCCAGCCAGGAAACCAAGACGCTCGGAGAGGAAGGTGCCTGTGGAGTCAGGACTCAGACTCTCCTTGCCCAAGTGCGACTCGTCGACCCTCTTCACTCCACCCCCACCTCCGGCAGGCCCCCTGCCCAGGCCTTTGGGGTACCTGTCAGATGAGGAGCAGGAGTCTCCAGGAAGGCAGGGTGGGGTCTCCCCCAGGACCACACGGGAACGCAGCAGGAATGCAGGAGCCCAGAGAGCCAGAGAGCCGGTGACAAAGGCCACAGCGGTGAAGCCGAGGGAAGACAGGACAAAACTAGGACTGCACCGGGAGGGAGGAAGTTAGACGCTCCCGAGGGGTTGGGAGAAGGGCATCTTTCTTTTCCCCTCCTGGCTTGATGTGAATGTCAAGACATGGGGAGAGGAGGCTGGCCAGGCTCCCCCCATCTGGGCCTGTAATTCAAGCAGCTGCCACAAGGGGGCAGTAGTGACTGAATTCCTGGCCTTAAGGTTTGACCAACTGGCAAAAGAAAAGAACTGGCCCACTCAAATTTCAAACAAAGTATTCAGGCTTTCTCCACACCAACATCCCCCCCATCCCCCCAAGCCTCACGATGGGACTGTACTCACTTTCTTGCCAGAGCCCTTAGATCAGCCCACCATGAGGTGGGGTGCAGGGGTGGCGAGTCTGAGTGGCGCTCCACGGCTCCCCTTGGTGGCTCCCGTACCACCAGGAAGAGCAGCAGGACGGCCACGACTCCGAGACCTGGCGTCACCTGGGGAAAGAGCAGGCTTCAGGCAGGCATGGGCAGGGCACACTTGACCCTTGAGGGAGAGGCTGCGTACAGGCAACTGGGACCCCAAGACCTCAAATGCACAGGTATGGGCCTGCTCAGGGAAGCTGAGCCTGTGACTTGGAGGGGTTGCCACTAGCAGCCAACCTGTTTTTGTAAGCCTAACTTCTGTAACCTCATTTCCTTCTGGGGAACCATTCCTCTTCTCCCAACCCACGTGGGTCAAATAGAGCTGGACGTGTAACAAGGCTTAGCCAGTAAAGAGTAGGGCCCCCTCCCCTGCCTTGGTGGCAGCCTCGTTTATCGAATCAGACACCATTCCCAAGACTATTGCTCAAGGTTCCTACATGGGAAGATAAGTTTGGCGGTTTCCCTTGCTGGAGAATGAAGTTAACAGAGGAAAGTAAAGCAAAGAAAAAGAGGCTCAAATTCCTGTGGCACTGTAGGAGTCCTGGATCCAGCTTTACCTGAAGCTCACCCTGGGACTCTCCATTATGAAAGCCAATACAGTTCCTTTTGGGGGCTTAGAGTTCTACAATTGGCTTCTGTCACCTGCAACCAAGACTTCTATCTAGCACATGGTTTCATGATGAAGGCAGCCAGGCTTTGTGCAAGCTGGGCAGAGTGAGCGAGTGCTGCCTCGGAAAAGGGGTGTCTGAAGACAGGAGAGGGGGACCAGTGAGTATGTAGAAGACCAGACTCACCCTCAGAGCCCAGTGCCAGTCCCCGGCCACGTCCTTCACTTTGGAGCCTGCGATGTAGCCCAGACCACTGGGTGGGGGGAGGCAGGAGAGAGGTCAGCCATGCCCCTGACTCCAAGTCCGTATGGCCCCACCCCACCCCCAGGCCCATGGCCCGCTCACCTGCCCACTGGGATGGCAAAGTAGAACACGCTGAGCATCCGACTCCGCTGGTCTGCCACGAAGAGGTCGGCGATGAGCGTGGGTGCGATGGTGGAGTAACTGGCCTCCCCGACCCCCACCAGGCCCCGGGTCAGGAGGAGCAGCCAGAAACGCTGTGGAACAAGAAGTGGGGGAGGTGGCACCCTGCCTTGTGACAGGCCTCCCAGCCTCCCAGCCTACCTCGCCAGCTGGCTCTGGAGAGGCGGCGGGGATGCGGGGAGAAGCCTGAGATTTAGAAACAGATCTGAGCTTGAATCCTGGCTCCACCACTTACTAGCTGGGCCTCTGGGAAAGTAACTTAACCTCTCTGTGCTGAGTGTCCTCATCTGCAAAAGGGGTGCTCCCAGAGCTGTGGCAAGGCTTGGGTAATAAGAGGTCTATTCATTACCTGGCACCCACTATGTACAAAAGAAATCTTAGCTTCTACCTCTCCCACCGCCACCCAAAACACCCCACAGTGAATAATGGTCAGAGGCAGGGGATTGTCTACCAGAGACATGTGAAGCTAAGGACAGGGTACAATCACCCAAGGAGAGTAGGTAGTGCCCAGGCCTGAGGACAGAGTCCTGGAACAGAGTGAGAACAGACAGGGGAGACTTCAGAGGAGCAAAGCAGTAACAGCCAGGGAGGCAGGAGGAGAGCCAGAAGTGTATGGCGTCACAGGAGTTAGAAGAAGAGAGTTTCGAAAGGAAGAAGTGGGTCAACAGAGCTAGACGCTCCCAAGAGATCGAGTAAGAAAAGGACTAGGAAGTAGGAGCTGCATTTAGCAAGCAGAGGTAATGTTGATTTTGGCAAGAGTGATTTCAATGAAGTGATGGGGGCACAAGGCAGCCAGCAGTGCTCAAGGGGTGAGCGGGAAGGGAGTAAGTACAGGCAGAGTGCGGGCCTCTCCCTGGCTGTCCTATCACCCAGACTGGCCCTAGGCCCAAGGGGGCCTTTCAGGAAGTAGGACTAGAAGCAGGGGAAGAAGGGAGGGCAGTGTAGGTAAGGTTTTTCCCCATGATGATGAAATATGAGTATTTAGGCGTGGAGTGGAAGGAGTCAATGACCAGGGGGTAAAGAAATGATGGACAGAAGAAGGTTCTGGAAGAAAAGGAGAAAGGCTGGGATGGGCAGATTAAGTCAGGCAAGGAGGGAGTATCAGATGGCATGGACTAAGGAAACTGAAGACATTCCCCAGGCCCAGGCTGAAATGACTCCAAGGAGGAACAAAGGTTGATGGGGAGCAGGGGGCTAGCCAGAAGCAGGAGCCGACTTAGGGCCTCACCTCTTTGGGGATGAAGGACGACCCCAGCGTCACCAGGGACCAGAAGGCAATGCCCCCGCACATGAGATATTTCCGATTGTACCTGTCACCCAGGTAGCCAAACACAGGTGCCAACACCATGTAACTGGAAATGAACACTGGGGGGGCAAGGGGGTAGGGGAGACAGAGAGTCAGAGCCTAGCCCCAGGACCCCTCGCCCTGCTCCCAGCTCAGGGAGCATGGCGGTGGGGAGGGGAAGGGGGAGAAATGACTAAAAAACAAGGGATACCCACCCTTCCCCCCACCAAGAGTCACACCCTCCTCCCAACCTAACCCTGAAACCAGTTAGAGCTTTTAGTTGGTGGGGGGAGTAAGTAGTTCGGCCCCTCCTCCAGCGTCTTTCAAAACTTTCCATTCTTGATTGGATGGTACAGTTGACTAGTCCCTTCCTCCCATCCAGCCAGGAGGAAAATCCAAAGTCCACACCATGGTCCTTATCTGATCTAGCTTCTGCCTACCTCTTCCATTTCCTGGCCATCCACTACTCATCCTCCATTCTCTGCACCCCGGTGGCCTTCATTCTGTACCTCGAACTGACCAAGCTTAACACCGCTTTAGGGCTTTGGACCTCTGCTCTCCCCTCCTCTATCTAGAATAGTCTCTCCTCTCCCCTGAGCATCACAGGGCTGAGAGCCTTCAGGGTCCAGCCTCAGATACCTCCACAGGGCACCACACAGCCAGTTCCCCTCTAACCACATTTACTCAGTTTTCTTTTACATAATACATATGCCTGTGAGGAATTGTCCAATTTATTTAAGTTTTTATTGACTGTTGCCCTGTCAAGCACAGGACCATGTCAGCTCCATGAAGGCCAAGACCTTGCCTGTCCTGGCCATGAGTCTGTTTCCATCACTTAACATACAGTCTGGCACAAAGCTGGTGCTCCAAATATACTCATGGAATGAAGAACTGAATGAACAGGGCTGCCTACAAGGATTTGCTTCTTCTCTTATTCAACAGCCCTTCAGAGGTTTGTAGACCTCGACCTGTGGTCCCATTCTCCTTCCTCCAGGCTTCACCTTAAATACCTCCAATTCCTCACTGACCTGGCATGGAAAAAAGAACACTGCAAGTCCTGCTTTCAAATTCCCATTCTGCCTTGAACTTGTGTGACCCTGGGCAAGTCTTAACTCTTCTCCAAACCTCAGACTCTATCTCCGAAACATGTAGATAATACCACCTACCTCCTCTGTAAAACAGGGAGAAAAAACACTTATTCCTTAGGCTGATGGAAGGATTCCAAAACAACAGTCAAAAAGGTCTTGGCAAAGCCCTGTAGGCGTTGTTGCAACTTCCTCCAGGGCTGGCCCACAGTAGGTACTTGGAAAAGTTTGAGAAATGAAGGAGGGAAGGAAGGACAAGAAAACTTGGCCCTGGCTTCACCTACTCCGCAAGGTCCAAAGTTCTGAAAAAGTAAAACTCACCTCTCCTCCTTTCAAGCACCTTTCTCCTACCGTTATTTATTGGGTGCCTACCACGTGCCAAGCACTGTGCTGGGCGCTTTTCCAACTATCTCAATCAAACCTCACATCAGCCCTCTGAGGCAACCTGTGTTCCATCTTACAAACAAGGAAAGAGGGACTTAGAGACACTGAGTGCCTTGCACACCATCACACAGTAAATGGAAGAGCTGAGATTTGAACCCCAGTCTGCCTCAACCACTAAACTAAACTGACTCTCTAACTGAACAGGACAGCCCCAGAGCAGAATCAGAGCTATCACCTCCTCTAGCTCTAGCCACTAGACCTCCATGAATAAGGCCCCAGGCACACCAGCAGGTGCCTCCAAATGGGGTAGAGAAGGAAGAAGCACTGCTCTGTGCCCAGGAGGGGCCCCACTCACCGGTCTGGATGAGGCCGGAGCTACTGTCTCCGATGTCGAAGAACTGCTCGATGTCTGGGAGAACGCCTGGGAAGGAGAAGACTCAGGATGGGCTGAGAAGCCCCTCCCCGAGGTCCCACTCCCTGCCCCTCTCCTATTTTCCACCCAGAAGTGAGTACCAGCCACGGTGAAGCGGTCCATGTAGTTGAGGAGGTTGATGTAGCACAGAACGGCCACTATGAGAGCCGAACGGCCCGAAGACATGCCAGTGATGCGCTGCAGCCCCTCCCGGTCCGGGACCTCCGGCTCGCTGGACTTCGGCCCCACCACGGACCCCGGCAAACCCGGGGTGCCGGGGACCGGCCCTTCGTCCGTGTCATCCGCCTGGCTGAGGAAGGGCGCGGTGTCGGACCCGGCCATGGTCCCTGGGGGCCGCGCCCGCCCGCGCTCCGGTCCCACCGACGATCCCACCTGCGAGGGGAGGAGGCTGGAGAACGGAGGCTGGAGGGGATCCAGGCCAGGGAAGTGCTCCCAGAGACAGGTAAGAACTTGCCCGGGAGCACAGCGCACGACTGGGGAGGGACCCGAGCCCTGTCATGCCTCCCCGTCCCGGCAGACACACCGCGCGGAGGGGACGGGGGAAGTTCTGGTGATGTCGTGGGCAAGAGAGAGTTGAGGAGGGCCCAATCCCCCCTCCCAGGAGGAGGCCACCCCTCACCCGGGTTAGGAGCGCACTACGCTAGCCGCCGCTCAATCCCGGCGCTGCACCACGGCCGCCGCCATGTTGCCTTAGAGCTGGTCATGTGACACAGGAGCGGGGGTGGAGGACGTCACCTTGCGCAAAGCCCCCGGCACGTGAACGGCCGCCCGACTACGGAAGCTGCCACGGCATACCTCGAACGTTTCTTCGGCTTCGCCCCAGACTCCCGCGTCAAGTGACTGCCGACCGGTCGTCAGGGGAACCAGAGACCAGGTCCCAGACCCTGCGCTCCGGGGCGCCTCACCTGGCTGGGCTGCCATGGCAACCCGGCGGCTTCGTCCCCGCCGACTCCTCCACCCTGAAGGCTGTCTCTGTGAATGAATGGAGTCGCCTAAGCCTTCTGAATTTCCGTTTTCTCTTGGGTCACACCCCACTTGGCAGACTTCTTCAGGCTCAGACGAGGTAATGCAATCGTAAAGGGTTTTGGAAATCGTAAATCTCTTCAAACTGCCAATGAACGGTTCTCGCTCTAGGTAATTACTCTCTCTTCCTCCCAGTGCCTGGTTTGCGGCTTCATATCTACATATTCAGTAAATGTTTTTGAATGAATGAATGAAAGTTGAGCAGCGGCCCCCAGTCCTAGCCTCTAAACACAACCGCTTTACTCACTATTTTGGGTTCCTCATCCACGAGAACCTTGTAAACCCCTGAAATTTCATGTAGGCACTTAAGTACCTACTGAAGGAAGCATCCCCAGAACCTCCCGCCCTCAGGGGAAAGTTTTCGTCCCCCCCCCCCCAATCCCACCGGGGCAAAAGCCCTGGCGCCCTCTGGTGGTCCGATTCAGGGCAGGCAGGGGATCATGGCTTCTAGCTGCAGGACTGGGCTCAAAGAAAGCCCACAGAGCGGTGGCACCAAAGGATAGCTTGGGGTGGTTCTTTAGTGCCTCTCCCCATCTCCAAGCTATATCTGATGAACATACACCCGAAGTAAAACTAGAATATCAGAAACTGTTATGAGTCCTGACTACCCCTCCGTGGCGTTGCCCCAGGAGCTATCTCATGTTTCACAACCTCAAGCCAAATAAAAACAAACAAAAAAAGAACCTTGAACCTGGTTTTCCCTTGAGGGGTCTGAGGGAAAGAGGTGGCGAACTTCCAATTGTAGTTGATTAATCCCCTAAGCAAAATATTGAGAATCTACTATGTGCCTGTCATTGTTCCAGGTGCCAGGCAAAAACAGACTTAGTCCTTGCCTTCATGGAGCTTTTAAAATCATGGAGGAGACAGGTACCCATCAAGTACTTCAATATATACATGTCAGATTGCACTTGGGAAAGAAAAAGACAAGCCACAGTTTGGGAGAACGTATGTGCAGAGCATAATTCTGACAAAGGACTCGTATCAAGATATATAAAGAGGGGGCGGATGTGGCTCAAATGGTTGGGCGTCCGTCTGCCATATGGAGGGACCTGGGTTCGATCCCCGGGACCTCCCAGTAAAATAAAAGCATATATACAGAAGGTGCGTGGACTGCCAGGCTCTGTGTGCCAGTGAGCCGCCAGGCCCCGGGAGCTAGGCAGCAAGATGATGATGTAACAGGAGAGAGACGCAGGGGAGAGACAAGATGATATGCTCTGGAAACCAGGAACCAAGGTGGCGCTGGTGGCAGAACACCTCTCTCCTACATCGGAGGTCTCCAGGATCGAATCCTGGTGAAGACTGGAGGAGGAGGATGAGAAGAGATGGCAGGAAACAGACACAGAGTTTTGCCCAGCAAATGGACACAAAACAGCAAAAACAGGGAAGCGGGGGGGTTTAAAATGGATAAAGAACTAATAAATGAGTTCAGCAAAGTGGCAGGATACAAGATCAACAAGCAAAAATCAGTAATGTTTTTGTACACTAGTACTGAACAACCTGAGGAGGAAATAAGGAGGAAAATTCCATTTTCAATAGCAACAAAAAGTCTCAAATACCTAGGAGTTAATTTAACCAAAGAAGTACAGGACCTATATGCAGAAAACTACA
>JAQZBX010038355.1:0-23433 GCA_029593785.1 Cabassous unicinctus | reverse complement strand
AAAAAAAAAAAGGCAAAACCAGAGGCTTTTTAGTGATTTAGGAAGATGAACAAATTAGCGTTCTCTTTCGGGTACCATTATACGGATGAATGTGCTCCAAACATTTTGTGTGTGTTTATGTGTGTGTGACCCTGATTGGTCTAGTGTGGGAACATGCCCATCTCATAGGCAGAGGAGGGTAGCTCCTGTGTAGAAACGCTGTCCAAGACAATATCCATTGGTGGATAGTTTCTCAAATCCACATTGAGGGTGACATTAACAAAAAATGGAGAATTGATGCTGGATAAATAAAAACAATAGATGGTGACTAAATATACTTCCTTTAGAATAATTATTGAGCACCCAGTCCATGCTATATTCTAAGAATCCATATACATTCTAAGAATGCATGTATATTTTAGTTTTAATACCTACTTTCCAGTAAGTCATTTGCAGGCAGAGGAATTCGTTAAACATGTCTTATGAGGACACTTGAGTTGTTTCCATGTTTATTTTGTTTTTTCTTTGCTAACAAAAGGAATGCTGTGATAAATATCCTGGAAATATATGTTTTCATACTAATATCCTCTACTGGCAGTAACTTTCTATAAATGGAATTCTTGGCTCAGAGGATATACAAATTTTACATGTTTAATACATATGTATAGGGGCACAGAAAAAATTCTAGAAGGATATACACCAAAATGTATTCAATAGTGTGATGGTTAGGCTAATGTGTCAACTTGGCCAGGTAATTGTGGCCAGGTGTTTGGTCAAGCAAGCACTGGGCTAATTGTAATACAAGAGCATTTATGGATGGCTGATTACATCTGCATCAATCAGGGAAATTGCATCAGCAATGGGTGACGCTTTTATCCAATCAGCTGAATGCCTTAAAAGGGGAAGTGAATTCAAAATTCAGAGAGAATTTCCCAGATCGTCTTTGGACAGACAACTTCTCCCAGAAACTCATCAAGAACCTTTCATTGGAGCCCCTGGCTTGCAGATTGCCTGCAAAACCTGGACTTGTGCATCCCCATGGTCATATGAGAGACTCTTATACACTCTCATATTATTGACAGATATCTCCTGTTGATTCTGTTTCCCGAGAGAACACTGACTAATACAGCTTGGTACCGGGAGTCTTTCTTGAGGAACAGAGTCTCAAACATGGGATGTCTGAGGTGGTTCTGGGAGTTTTGTAATTGGCTCTCGACTCCAATTGGACTCAAGGGTATTAATTGGTACTTTCCAATAATGAAGAGGTTGCTAACAGTCCATGGTGTGACCTGGCAATAGAGATATGCAAAATAGCATCACTGGATTCCCCTACTTCCATGCTTATAAGAAGTAAGGATCTGGGTGAGAGTGTTTTCAACACTGTAACAGAATTTTGTGGAGTCAAAAGGTATAATGATGCTGGCTGGCTCCTCCTAGATACTCTGGATACAGTTACAAAAGGAAGAGATGAGCTAAAGTCTTCAAATTTGAAACATGAATGCCACATGAATGATGTGAAAGTTTCTACGTGTGCCCTGAAAGAAAATCTTGTCTCCTGTAGCCACACACTTGAGATATTCTGAGAATCAAAACCAGACTCTCATTGTACGAATAGCAGAATTACAGAGGAAACTGAATTCTCAACCTCACAGGATTTCTGCAATTAAAGTGAAGGTATTGATTGGAAAGGAGTGGAATCCCGAGGATTGGGATGGAGACATATGGGATGATGATAATATTGGTGGAGACATTGGAACCCAAAATTCTGCTGAGACTTACCATATAAACCTGCAATGGCCTGCCCTGTGGAGACCACACCTTTTCAACCTTGTATCATTCAGCCTCCAGCCTGCCCCAGGGAGTCCAGATCTCCTTCCAGCCCTGAGGTGGGTACCAGCCAAACTGAAGCCTGAACTGCCCAGCCTCTGGCCTGCCCCAGGGAGTCTGGGCCTCCTCCCAGCCCTGAGGCAGGTACCAGCCAAACTCCAGCATGTACTGCCCAGCCTCCAGCCTGCTCCAGAGAGTCTGACATCACATTGGTCCATTATATGGATGATATCATGATAGGACCTACTGAGCAAGAAGTAGCAAAGACTCTAGATTTATTGGTAAGGCATTTGCATGAGTGGAAGGGAGATAAATCCAACAAAAATACAGGGTCCTTCCACCTCAGTGAAATTTCTAGGTGTCCAGTGGTGTGAGGCATGTCGAGATATCCCTTCTAAAGTAGAGGATAAACTGTTGCATCTGGCCCTTCCTACCACCAAAAAAGAGGCACAATGCTTAGTTGGCCTCTTCAGATATTGGAGACAAAACATTCATCATTTGGGTGTGCTACTCCAGCCCATTTACCGAGTTACCAGAAAAGCTGCTAGTTTTGATTGGGGATTGGAACAAGAGGAAGCCCTGCGACAAGTCCAGGCTGCTATGCAAGCTGCTCTACCACTTGGACCATATAATCCAGCAGATCCAATGGTGCAAATAGAGATGCTGTCTGGAGCCTTTGGCAGGCCCCGATAGGGGAATCACAATGCAGATCCTTAGGATTTTAGAGCAAAGCCTTGCCATCCTCTGCAGATAACTACTCCCCTTTTGAGAAGCAGCTTTTGGCTTGCTACTGGACCTTAGGAGAGACTGAACGCTTAACCATGGGCCATCAAGTTACCATCAGACTTCAGTTGCCTATCATGAGCTGGGTATTGTCTGATCTACCAAACCATAAAGTTGGGCATGCACAGCAGCACTCCATAATAAAGTGGAAGTGGTATATATGAAATAGGGCTCAAGCGGGCCCTGAAGACACAAGTAAGTTACATGAGGAAATAGCCCAAATGCCCATGGTCACCACCCCTGCCATGTTACCTTCTCTTTCCCACCCCACAGCTTTGGCCTCTTGGGGAGTCCCTTACAATCATTTGGCTGAGAATGAGAAAACTCGGACCTGGTTTACAGATGGTTCTGCACAATATGCAGGTACCATCTAAAAGTGGACAGCTGCAGCACTGTAGCCCTTTTCTGGGATATCCTTGAAGGATAGCAGTGAGGGCAAATCCTCCCAGTGGGCAGAACTTTGAGCAGTGCATCTAGTTGTTCATTTTGCTTGGAAGAAGAAATGGCCAAAGGTGCATTTGTACACTGATTCATGGGCTGTTGTCAATGGTTTGGCTGGATGGTCAGGGACTTGGAAGGAACATGATTGGAAAATTGGTGACAAGGAGGTCTGGGGAAGAGGTATGTGGATAGACCTTTCTGAGTGGGCAAAAACATGAACATATTTGTGTCCCATGTGAATGCTCACCAGAGGGTGACTTCAGCAGAGGAATATTTTACTAATCAAGTGGATAAGATGACCCTCTCTGTGGCTAACACTCATCCTCTTTCCCCAGGCACTCCTGTCATTACCCAATGGGCTCATGAGCAAAGTGGCCATGGAGGTAGGGATGGAGGTTATGCATGGGCTCAGCAACATGGACTTCCCCTCACCAAGGCTGACTTGGCTACAGCAACTGCTGAATGCCCAATCTTCCAGCAGCAGAGACCCACGCTCAGCCCCTGATATGGCACCATTTCTCAAGGTCACCAGCCTGCTACCTGGTGGCCGATTGACTACAATGGGCCACTTCCACCATGGAAGGGCAGCAATTTGTTTTAACTGGAGTAGACACATACTCTGGATATGGTTTTGCATTTCCTGAACACAATGCTTCTTCCAAAACTACCATCTGTGGACTTACCGAATGCCTTATCTACCACCATGGCATTCTACACAGCATTACTTCTGATCAAGGAACCCATTTCACAGCAAATGATATGCAGGAATGGGCACATGCCCATGGAATTCACTGGTCTTACCATGTTCTCCATCACCCTGAAGCAGCCGGATTAATAGAATGGTGGAATGGCCTTTTGAAGACTCAATTACGGTGCCAGCCAGGTGGCAATACCTTGCAGGGCTGGGGCAATGTTCTCCAGGAGGCTGTGTAATTGTAATACAAGCGCATTTATGGACTTCAGTCACCAGTGAGTTTACTGCATGGATGGCTGATTACATCTGCATCAATCAGGGAAATTGCATCAGTAATCGATGACGCTTTTATCCAATCAGTTGAATGCCTTAAAAGGGGAAGTGATTTCAACATTCAGAGAGAATTTCCCATCTCGACTTTGGACATCCAACTTCTCCCAGAAACTCATCAAGGACCTTTCATTGGACTTTTATTGGAGCCTCTGGTTTGCAGCCTGCCTGTGGAACCTGGACTTGTGCATCCCCATGGTCGCATAAGAGACTCTTATAAATCTCATATTATTGACAGATATCTCCTGTTGATTCTGTTTCCCAAGAGAACCCTGGCTAATATAAATAGCTACTACTGTGGTATATTTGTAATCATGAGGAGGTTCAATCATTAAAACTGAATTGGCACACAGCCCCTTGAAATCAGCACCCGTCGGTGGGCCTTACCTTGGAATATGACAACCTATTTCCCCAATGTAAGAGTTATACTCATTTATAATTTCCCTGCATATGATTATTCTACTCGTTTTATTTGAACCTGTAATTAGCAGTATATCTGTTAAATATATGTCTCAGAGACTTAAATCTTCATTCTGTTCTTATGCCAGTTGAGCCCTGAATCTCAGCAGAGTTGCAGCCAACACCTACTCTCCAGTTCATTGGGCTTGCCCAGGACAACTAACAAAAGGATGATGATGGACAACACCCATCCCCAAAAACAGAGAGTATCTACAACTACAAGCAAGACAGTTCCTCCCATCTGGCCCATGAGATCTAAGCCCCCTTTCAATCTGAGGCAGAGTGGGCAACACCATCCCCAAATCCTCAAGGTTGAGGAATGAACAAGCTTAAGAAGGGAAAGCAACCATGGACAAATGAAACTTATTAATATTGTAGTAACAGAAAACCATATAACATTGATATAAAGATAGTGGTTACCAGAGGTTCTGAGGGAAGGGGCAGGGAATAATAGGTGGAACACAGGGCATTTTTAGAGCATTGGAATTAAGTGTAAACCACCATGTAAACTATAGACCTTGGCTAGTAGCAATGCTTCAATATTTATTCATCAATTGTAACAAATGAACCACACAATTGTAAGATGTTATTAATTGCAGAAGATGTGCGAAGGGGAATCCCTTATACTTTCAATGTAACTTTTCTGTAATCTAAAACTTATTTAAAAATAAAGTTTGTTATATAAAACTGAAGGTAATTTATTCCAAGGACAGAAAACTTTGCAGACTGCTTCCTTTGCTGCTGCTGCTTTTGCTCTCCTAGGAATCTGACATTTTCTCCTCCAGAAGGAAGGTTTCAAATAGCATGTTGTTCTTATTAAAAAAAAACACAAATTTTTATTTTGACATAATTTTAGGCTTACAGAAAATTTTCAAAAATAGTAAAAAGAGCTAAATAAAGCCTTCACCCAGATTCCCCAAATGTTAACATTTTATATTTGCTTTATCCTTCTCCCTCTATCTCTCTCTCTCTATATATAATTTTTATATACTTTTTATTTATATGTGTGTAATTTTTTTTTATAGTTAAGAGTATGTTGCAGGTACAATATTCCTTTTGCCACATAATAAATAGTCTGATTCCATTTTCTGATGTTTGCTGACAGCTTCTAAGCCTCACTCATCCCTCTTCCCCACTACCCCTCATGTGGGAAAAGTCATCGAAAAGCCTGGTGCTCCCTCCTTGGGTGCTGGAAGGAGGTAAAAATCACACATATCAGTACATGGGAATGCTCACCCCAGCTTCAGCCCCTGAACACCATAAAAATCCCAAGTCAGTCTCCTATCATTACCCTCTCAAGCCATTTTGGACCTGCTGGGGAGGTCTGTACTGGTCTCCTTGAGACTCAGTTATATAAGTAATAAAGCTTTTCATTCCCTCTCGGTGTGTGTGTGGCATCATCAGTCTCAACATTCGAACCACATTTCTGGTGAGGGTCCTCCTGCTTCTCCTTCAACAAATTCTAAATATATACTTTTAAATTATTATAATATAATTACCCAAATCAGGAAATTGACATTGATATAATGTTATTGTATAATCTACAGACCTTATTCGCACGTCTCCTTTTGTCCCAATAATGTTCTTTAAAGCGAAAGAAAATCTTGGATTCTGTGTTGCATTCAGATGTCATCCTTTATCTGGAAATGCTCCAGAGTCTCTCTTTGTCTTTCATGATATTGATATTTTTGAAGAGTCCTGCTCAATTATTTTATAGAATTTTCCTCAATCTGGGTTTGTCTGATGTTTCCTCATAATTAAATTCAGGTTACGTAGTTCTGGAAGGTCACTTTCTGTTTGTTGGCTTGTGTGATTTTTTTTTTCCTAACAAAGGAATTTTGGTATTCCTTTTATTTCTTACATCTTTCAGGTAGGAACAAAATCCAATATAAAGCCAGACTTCAATCTTGAATATCTAAAGGCTGAGACACTACCAGTGGACAATGTTTCCTACTGTCCCTTTTGTTGTTGATTTTAGGGTTATAGAAGGTAGGTGGCAGTTACTGAAAGATGGCAAGCAAAGCATCCTACCCTTTGGACTTTTGAAAACTTTATAAAAGTTCTCCTCTTTTGAGTCAGGATTGAGTGAGGGCTGGCATAATATATGCCATATTAAATCTCCTCTGCAACAAACCTGTATCTGCCTCTTTTTTATTTAGTTACCCTAGAATCTCAAAGGGCTACCAAAAACTAAAACTAAGGGGGAGAGATGGCTTCTAGTAATTGTAACATTTCTTACTACATGTTGGATTGACCATTGACTTTCTCATTTTAATGTATACCTCTTTGGATAATTTATAATAAAACAATACTTCTTTATAAACAGAAAACTAATAGGATAAAGTTATTTTCATTTGAAAAATGAAACCCACCCAGACCAAAACTCTGTTTCTTTCTTTGTTATTCTTTCCTTCTCTTTGCAGCTAAGCTCTTGAAAGAGTAATGTCCACTTAATATCTCCACCTTCTCATCTCCCTTTCAGTTCTGCAGTGACTTTCTCAGTGCCACTTCTGCTTCCTCCCTGTAGCACTTGACTCAGTTTTGACCACTCTTGATCTTAATTTGCATGGCTTGCTCCTCCCACCCCATAAGTTTTGCCCACCCTCAGGGTCCTTCAATGTGCATCTTCTTCTCACTGTTCAATGAACCCATAAACTTTTGTGGCTTGAACCCTCACCTATTCACAAGTGACCCAACATCCAAATGTATAGGTTAGTCCTCTCTCTTACACTGTAGGGTTTTAGACCCATAAGCCCAGTGCACTTCAGTCTGAATCATTATTTCCTTTATGCCCTAGCCTTGCTTGTGTACTCAATACTCAGCTCAGACAATGATTCTAAATTTCATCCAGTCACCCCAAGACAAAAAAATAAATCACATTATATCCTTTCCTCATTCCCACATCCAAGTCCTGTTGAGTCCAGCTCCTTTATTTACGTTTCTCAGATCCATTTTCTCCCTTCTTTCCATCCTCTCTACTCCCGGATTTTGTTGTGGTCTACTAACTGGGAAACCTGCTTCTAATATCTACTTTCTTCACCACATCGTGACTAGATTGAGCTTCCTAAAATACAAATTTAATCATGTGAATCTTTTCAAAGCTTATGGTAAACTTCCTACACACAATGCATGCCCAATAATCTTCTATATAAATCCAAAACATTTTACCACGGCATACAATCACCTAATTATCTATTTCACCTGGACTACTTCCACTCTCTGATATCAATTATTGCACTCTAGTGTATTTTCTCATTCAACAAATGCTTATAAATGTGTCTAAGACTGATCTAGACATCAGAGATAAAATGGAAAAAAAGAAAAACAACAACACAACAACAAAACTCCTTACTTAGGGAAGGGTACTTTTTTATTTCTTTATGGCTATATCACATGAAACCTACTTAACACTATCTCCTAGCACTTCCTTCATCTTCACCCAGTGTCATTTAATTTCAAAACTAGCAAGTCCTAAAATCAGTGGTGTACTTAGTATATTCGACAGTTGAAACAGATTATATTTTAACATTATTTAACTCTCTTCTAGTTGACAAAACTAAAATCAGTAATAATAACTAATCAAGAAGTGAAACAAAAATAGTGGCCAGAAAAGAAATGCATATAGTGAAAATTTTATTTTATTGAATATCACATATATAATTATGCCAGTAAAATAAAATTAAAGCAATGAAATAAATATTACAGCTCAAAAAAGGGAAAATAATGTGTTAACACTCTTTAGAGACCTAACATGTTTTTTGAAAAAGGGAGAAAAATCTTATACCTAATATTGGTCCATTGAGCAATGTTATATTTTCTTTTTTTCTATTTTAAGGCCTTGACTTCTGCAAATTTATTAAGACCTTCATCAAAATTTTTTCTTTCACATATTCATATTCATATTCAACAGAGAATATAGCCAGATTTGTTGCTCATAGTTGGACAAAGAATACTTTTTTATTAATTTCTAAATTACTTACAAATTTCTAAAGTTCTCATTTAAATTTTTTTTTTACATAAAGCAAAAAATATACTGATAGTTAGGAAAAGTCATAAGTATAATAAGTTTAGTATAGCTCAAAAATATCCCATTTCACTATGTATTTCAGAAATTACAATTCTAGGTCTTTGTTTCTTTTAGCATTCAAATATCTCCACACTTGAAAATTTTCTGCTAAATATCTTCACAACAACATTCATCAGAAATTTCTAGCATATCTGGTAAATTAGTTTGGCATTTTCTTTATGCAAAAAAAACCTTTAAAAATGGCTGAAAGATTTGAACATTGGCATTATTTGATTCATGCCTTAGAATGAGAGTCTGGTTCTTAGTGAAAACAATTGAGGCATTCAGACACTGCTCTTTTGATATCTTCTGACAATGAAGGATGACTTTTTGTTATTTCTTCTGGTGTTCTTCTTCAAATTTGGTTAATTTTTCTGTATCAGCATCCATTTCCTTACATTTGTTGTCAAATAGATAATGGCCTTCTCCTTAACTTCCAGGTTGTGATCTTCAAGGAATCACTTAAAGCTTGGTGTTTAACTGTACATTGTTCAAGTCTGATTCCATATGTTTGCAAATATGTTTGTATCTGATTAACTTCACCTAAAACTTCAAACAAGAAAAAAAGATAACTTAGTAAAGAGAAATCACTTTCATCACAAACAAAAATGTGAGCAGATTTTCTCGGTTCCATATTTCCTATTAGATCACACAGTACTTCAAATGTTGAAGTTAACTTTTCAAAATGTGTTTGTACCACATGTACAGCTTTATAATGAGCACTCCATCTTGTCTGGGAGTCTTTCCACTATTACACCTTCTTTCTGCAGCATTTTCCAGTGATGAGTTGAGACTAAAAAGAATAATTTTTCTTCAAAATTCCAAAAATGACACACCTTTAGAAATAATTCTACAGAATGAATTCTGCAAAGTTTCAGAGGATGCTTAGTCACAAGGCTCAAATAAGAATTGGGGATTCATCTCTAAATTTTGTCTGTCTACCAATGTGAATATTGGCCATAGTTGCAACATTAACATACCTTTTCAACATTTTGTATTTTTTAACAAAAATTCTATTGAAAAACAAGTTTGTGTTTCTAAAGTACCTAAACCAGAAAAAACACCATTTTCAAATAGATTATAACTGAAAGACAACAATGAATCATCTTCTCTAAGCCCTGACAATGAAGAAGAGAAAGGAAATCTTGGTAAAAATTAATATTGAGAGAGAAAGAGAGAAAGAGAGAGATTGAGGTAGAGAGAAAGAAAGAGAAAGAGAGAGAGAGACTAGTACAAAGACCAGAAATTTGATGTAGAAAGAGACAATTGATATATTAATTTATTCTGATAGTGCTGCTTGGCTAGTAGTACTTCTGGATGATTTGAGAGGTAAATTCAGTTAAGAGAAGAAGTGAATTTCTTCAGATTAAAGATGAATCTTTCCGCAATTCAATGAGAAAGAAAAAAAGCAGAGGAGGTAGTTGACATGTAACAACATCATAGTTTTATAACTCTTTACCAAATGGTGAAAAAAATGATGACAATTTGGTTTATTAAAAATAAAAAATTTATTTGCTTCATTTTTGCTGCAGAAACAAAGCATGAGGGAAACAAATACTCAAATCCCCACACGAGACATCTGAACACTTCTTTAGAAAGCGGAAAACATCACAATTTTTTAAAATTGTTGATAAAATCCATCATGTGGAAATAGATAAATAGAGAAAAAATGGGGAGACATTTTGCATCACCTTTTTTATGTAATTTTGTTTTGGGCTACACAGAATTCTTCTGTGGTCACAGAGAGTACATGTCATTCACAAAAAAAAAAAAAAGTGTAAATTTTTGGAGAATTACTCTCAAATTACAACCCAATTTTGATAGTACATTTTGTTAAAATTAAACATGTTATTCCTTCTGAAGGGAAATTAATTACATATTTATCTCCTAAAACTCATCTTCTGGAAAATTACAACAAAGAAAAATACTAGTGGATATTACAAATGTTGGAATTATTTTTGATAGCTGATGAAAACACAGATTTGGGCTGTCAAATCATGCTCTCAAGAGTCAGAGATTTCAGCCAGTATCAACTTTCACTGAGAGTTTTAAGGGTATAGGCAATCAGGGGCTGAGATGGAACAGAGGTCTGGGACCTCTCAAGTATCATCTACCCCACTGGACACAAGATCAGGTGTCTCTGAGGTTTTGTGGTATTTCTTGCACTGCAAAGAGTGCATAACATGAAATATCCCCATGTTATATCTCAGAGTGTGATATATAGCTTAGGTGACATTCTGTAGGAAGGTATGGGCTTAATTACTCTAAGTAACTGTTGGGGGCAATGTTGTATGAATATAACTATCATGGCCGTCTATACCTTCTCCTTCTTTGTCTTCTCCTTCTCCTTCTCCCTAAGTTCGCGCCACAAAGTTCCCGCGCGCGGGTTGTCACCACGCCTAGGATCTCAAATTATCCAATCATGTACTGATACCTAAACCTTAAGGCATTTCCCTTTTCCCTCCCCTTTCCCTGTTTATAAAAGAGCTGATTGTAACCCGTATGGAAAGAGAGAAGCTGCAGAGAAGCCATGTTAGCAGAATAAAGAGCACAGTTTTTTGTTTTGTCCGTGTCTTTGTCTCAATCCTTTGCTGGATAGCTTGGAGTCTCCGTTGACTTGTCCTGCGGGCCGGGACAAGTAACCATTTAGTCAGAGACATCCTGCTAAGGGCAGTTAATAGATAAGATCTCTTCCTCCTAGCAAATATCATTAATTTATTTACCTGGAGGTCCAGTTGACAGGGCGAATAGACCTGTCTTTTTCTTGCCCCCAGAGATGTGTCTCTTTGCCATAAAGGGAATGAGTGCATCTCAGGCCAGCTTCTGTAATCCCACCCTCCTAGAGCCCCCCCAATGTTTCATACACTGATCAAATGTGCAAAGTGCAAGAATACGTCTATATTGAAAATAATAAAGTTAAAACAAAGGAATCTTTCTGATGGAGTTTCAATTAAAGGCCATGACTACTGACAGAAAGGTCACCTTGGAATGTAATAAACAAGCCCTCCAGTCTCATGCTAATAGGAGCTGGGTGGGGAAACATCCTGAAACAACACCTGTGAATTGCAGAAAAGTAACAAAGAACTGAGCTATTGACCTTTAAGACTTGTTGATTTCAGTAAGATGTAACTGTTAAGTATCTATTACCCTTGCACATGCTCACACGTATTTTCTTTGTTCTAAAGCTGAAATAAAAGCCACACTTTGTGAGGTGGCTGGGCTCTTCTCTCCAGATCGGATGGAGGGTCGCCTGATCCCAGTTTTTTCTTCTCTTTGTCTCTTTCTTTCTCATCCGTGGCACCGTTTTCACCGACCCAGTTCCTGAACGCCAACATCTTTCTTAGGCTTCTTATCCATTTTTAGAAAGACTGGTACTGAACTCACAATAGAGACCTTAAAACAATTATAGTGATGGATGGGAAATAATGATAAGTTTGGCAGAGATTCATAAAAATCCCAATTCACTATAAATTTCAGAAATTTCTGTACTCTCTTTGCCTTTGTTTCTTCTAGCAGTTTTCAAATGTCTCCACAGTTGAAAAGTTTCCGCTAAATATCTTCACCAAAAAATTCATCATAATATCTAATATATTTGGTAAAATATTCTGGGGTTTTTTTCTGGGAAAATCAGAGAAAATGGCTAAAACATAGGAAACTTTGCCATTATTTGATCCGGCTTTAGAACAATACCTGGCCTTTAGTGAAAATAATTTAAGCATTCAAATATTGCTCTTTTGGTTTGCTTGTTTTCATTTTGCTTTCAGTTCCAGTGATTTGATGTAGTTTCTCAACAGTAGAAGTACTACATTCCAAATCTCTTTACAAAATTCAGAATGACTATGAACCAACTGCTGGCTTAGCAACTATATTACAAAAAACTACAAGTTTTTCTCCCAAGTTTTTGCAGGACAAATAAAAAGCACAAATATTTTTCAATATTCTTTTAATTCCTCTAAAAATATGAACTTTTATCATTATACTAAAATAATAGTTGAAAATAATTGCCCAGTAACAAATAAGTTAATTTTAATAAAATCAAAACATCTGCAAAAGGTACAATTTAAAAAACCATTAAATCATACCATTTTTGTAATGTTTTATTTTCTTCATCTGTTCATTAGTTTTGGAACAATTTATTTTAAAAGTTGCAGTCCATGACATTAGGACAACTTGCATGAAGATGGCATTGGAGTAGCTAGACAGGGCTCAAACTCTCTCACAAAATCAATGGAGGAAGAGCAAAAAGCTATCCAAGGAAACTGCTTTGGGAACCTGCAGACCAGGAAAGTGCTGTGCATCATCCAGGAGTGAGAGGGACAGAGAGACAAAGAGGACAAATGATAAAAGGCAACATGGACAGCTACAAGGATATAGAATAAGTGGAACCAAGTGTCAAAGAGGAAACCTAACATAAAACAAAACAAAATAAAACCCTAGAGTAGAAAGAGAAGCTAATCATCTGTATAAGGTCATCAAGATAAACGGATACCTAGACACCAGTAAAAAATTACAAGCCATACAAGGAATCAGGAAGACATGGCTCAGTCTAATGAACAAACTAAAAACCAGGAGGAGAGGCAGAACATGGAACAAACAAATATCATGAATCAACTTAATGAAGTAAAGGAAAAGATAAAAGGTATTAAGACACTGGGAGAACAAACAAGAATTCATAAACATACATAAAAAGATAAATCAAATGGTGATGAATGGCAAAATGCAAGAGATCAAAAATATGCTGGAAGGGCAGAACAGCAGATTTGAACAGGCAGAGGAAAGAATTGGGGTGGTTGTAGATAGTACATCTGAAATCAGACAGATATTAGAACAGATAGATAAAAAGATAGAAAAAATTCAGCAGGGAATTAGAGAATTGAATGACAACACGAAATGTACAAACATAAGCATTATAGGCATCCCAGAGAGAGAAAAGAGAAAGGGGGTAGAAAGAGTGTTGGAGGAAATAATGAAAATTTCCAACTCTTTTGAGGGACATGGACATACGTATCCAGGAAGCATAGCACACTCCAAACAGTACAAATCTTAACAAGCCTACCCTAAGACATATACTTATCAAATTGTCAAATGCTCAAGACAAAGAGAGAATACTGAAAGCAGCAAGTGAAAAGAGATCCATCATATACAATGGAAACTCGATAAGATTAAGTACTGATTAATCATCTGAAACCATGGAGGCAAGAAGGCAGTGGTATGACATAGTTAAGGTGCTAAAAGAAAAAACTGCCAGCCAAAAATTCTGTATTCAGCAAAGCTGACATTGAAAAATAAGGGAGAATTCAAAATATTCACAGATTAACAGAAATTAAGAGCGTTTGTCAATAAGAAACCTGCCCTTCAAGAAGTATTAACAGGGGTTCTGCAAGTTGAAAGGGAAAAACAGGAGAGAGAGTGTTGGAGGAGAGTGTAGGAAGGAAAATTACTGGTAAGAATAACTAAAAAGATAATAAGAGAAGTAAAAACAACATATTATATATATATAAGCCTAAAGAAAATATAGCTATTGTTAATGCCTTGATAGTAATAAACATTGAATGTTAATGGGTTAAACTCTCCAATCAAGAGACCAAGATTGGCAAAATGGATAAGAAAATATGACCCAAACGGATATATGCTGTCTACAAGAAACTCACCTTAAACCCAGGCATGCAAGGAGATTGCAAATGAATGATTGGAATATGATTTTACATGCAAACAATAACCATAAAAGGGCGGGAGTAGCTATACTAATATCAGACAAAATAGACATTAAATGCAAACTATTGTAAGAGACAAAGAAGGACACTATATATTAACAAAAGGGGTGCGAATATTCTTGTTGACCTGATTTTGTGATAATCAGGGTAGGCTAAACATTCGCTATATTGGAAACCATGCATGTGTCCCCAGACCAAGTTTTTCTCCCTAAGTCTGGTTTTTAGAATGCTGGTAGTAAACTAAGCCTGATTTATTATATGACCATCCTGTATGGGAAAAGACTAACTTTGGGTATCTTTGGTCAACCTTAAGAGATATAGCAGGGGTACAGATGTGGCTTGGGGGATTGGGCATCCATCTCCCAAATGGAGGGACCTAGGTTTGATCCCCGGGACCTCCTGATAACAATAAAAAAAAGAAAAATGAAGGCGCATGGGCCACCAGGCCCTGTGAATGTGTGCGCCACCAGGCCCCACCCATGGGTGAGCCACCAGGTCCCACCTGCAGGTGCGCCATCAGGTGCCGCAAGCCATGCAGCAAGAAGTTGATGTAACAGGAGCATGACACAAGGCAAAGCCAAGTCGAGACACACCGAAAAACCAGGAACTAAGGTGGCACAGGCAGTAGGATGCCTCTCTCCCACATCAGAGATTCCGAGGATCGAATCCCAGTCAAGACAGGAGAAGGATGAGAACAGAGGGCAGGAAACAGACACAGAGAGTTGCCCAGTGAATGGACACAGAAACAGCAAAAATGGGGGCGGGGGTAAAAAATGGATAAAAGTAAGTAAGTAAATAAATAAATCCTTAAAAAAATGTATAGGGAAGGAAGATACAGACTATAGTTAGTAGTAATACTTTGATGATGCTCTTTCATGTTTTGTTAACAAATGTTTCACAACAATGCTGGGTGTTTGGGTGGGAGGGTGATGTGTGGGAGACCTGTATGATGTTATATATGTTTGTTTTGTAAGTTCACGATGTTTACTGAACACTTATAGTTTATGTAGGTTCACATATGAATGATATACTTCAATAAATTGTTTAAAAAATAAATAAAATAAAATAAAAGGGGTACTCTATCAAGAAAAAATAACAATCATAAACATTTATGAACCTAACCAGGGTTTCCCAAAATACATGAGGCAAACATTGTAAAACCTAAGGGGAGAAATGGAAGCCTATAATTATACTGGAGACTTTAATACACTATTATCACTATTAGACAGAACATTTCAACAGAGGATCAATAAAGAAACACAGACTTTGAATAATACGTTAGAGGATCTAGACCTGATGGACATATACAGAACATTATACCCAAGTACACCAGGATATACATTCTTCTTAGGCATGCAAGGATCGTTCTCCAGGATGGTCCATATACTAGGTCACAGAAAATTCAGGTCTGAAAATTTTCAGAAAGATTGAAATTATACAAAGTAATTTATACAAAGTAATTTCTCTGACCACAACAGAATGGAGCTGGAAATTAATGCGAGGCAGAGAAACAGAATGGGCATGGAGATGTGGAGGTTAAGCAAAACACTCTTGAACAATCCATGGGTGAAGGCAGAAACTGCAGAATAAATCAGAGGATGCTTTGAAATGAATGAAAATGAGAAGACAACATGTCAAAGCCTATGGGATGCAGCAAAAGCTGTGCTGAGAGGGAAATTTATAGCCATAAATGCTTATATTGAAATGGAGGAAAGGGATAAAATCAAAGACCTAACTGCACACCTGGAGGAACTAAAGAAAGAACAACACAATAATCCCAAAGCAAGCAGAAAGAAGGAAATAACAAAGGTTAGAGCAGAACTAAATGAAATTGAGAATAAAAAAAACACTAGAAAATTTTAACAAAACCAAAAGCTGGTTCTTTGAGAAGATTAATAAAATTAACAAATCCTTAGCTAGACTAAAAAAGAAAAAAAGAGAAGATGCAAATACATAAAATAAAAAACAAGAGAAGGGATATCACCACTGAACCCATAGAAAAAAAGAGTATCATAAAAGGATCCTTTGAAAAATTGTATTCCAGCAAGATGGACAGCTTAGATGAAATGTACGAATTTCTATAAACACACAAGCAGCCTACACTGATGAAAGAAGAAATTGATGAACTCAACAGATCAATCACAAGTAATGAGATTAAATTAGTCATCAAAAACCTCCCAAATAAGAAAAACCCAGGACTTCACAGATGAAGACCTAACACCAAATCATGCTTAAACTCTTCCAAAAAAAAGAAGTGAAGGGAATATTGCCTAACTCATTCTATGATGACAACATCACCCTAATACCAAAGCCACATAAAGACGCCACAAGAAAAGGAAACTACAGATCAATTTTGCTAATGAATATGGATGCTAAAATCCTCAAAAAATACTAGCAAATTGTATTCAACAACACATAAAATGAATGATACACCATGATCAAGTGGGTTTCATCCCTGGTATGCAAAGATGGTTCAACATAAGAAAATTAATCAATGTAATACACTACATTAACAAACTAAAGGGAAAAAAATCACATGATTCTCTCTATTGATGCAGAAAAAGCATTTGCCAAAATACAGCATCCTTTCTCGATAAAAACACCTCAAAAGATATGAATAGAAGGAAACTTCCTCAACATGATAAAGTGTATACATGAAAAACCCACAATTAACATCATATTCAATGGTGAAATGCTAAAAGCTTTCCCGCTAAGATCTGGAACAAGATGAGCATGCCCACTGTCACCACTTTTATTTACTATTGTGTTAGAAGTACATGCTCAGGCACTTAGGCAAGAAAAATAAGTACAGGTCTTCTAAATTAGAAAGGAAGAAGTAAAATTTTCACTATTTGCAGATGACATGATCCTATACATAGAGAGCCATGAAAAATCGACCACAAATCTTCTAGAGCTGATAAACAAGTTCAGGAAAGTGGCAGGACATAAGATCAACACACAAAAACCAGTAGCATTTCTGTACACCAATAATGAGCAATCTGAGGAGGAAATCAAGAAAAAAATCCCATTTACCATAGCGACTAAAAGAATGAAATATCTAGTAATAAACTAATGATGTAAAGGAATTGTACACAGAAAATTACACAGCATTGTTAAAGGAAATCAAAGAAGACCTAGATAAATGGAAAAATATTCCATGTTCATAGTTTGAAGACTAAATATCATCAAGAAGTCTGTCCTACCCAAATTGATTTACAGATTTAATGCAATTCCAATATATATTATAGCAGTATTTTTTTTTTTTTACTGAATTGGAAAAGTTAAGTAAGAAATTTATTTGGAAGGGCAAAGGGCCCCAAATAGCCAAATACATATTGAAAAAGAAAAAAAAAATTGGAGGAATCATGCTACCTGACTTTAAAGCATACCACAAAGCTACAGTAGTCAAAACTGCATGGTATTGACACAAGGATAGACATACTGACCAATGGAACCGAATTGAGAATTCTGATATACATCTTCATATAGGCAGTCAACTGATAATTGAGAAGGCCACAAAGCCCACTCAACTGAGACAGAATGGCCTCTTCAGCAAATGTTGCTGAGAGAATGGGATATCCATATCCAAAAAAAATGAGAGATGATCAAAATTTTATGCCCTGTACAAAAAATTAACTCAAGATGGATCAAAGAGCTAAATATAAGACCAACAATAAAGCTCCTAGAAGATAATATACGGAAGCATCTCTGAGATCTTGTAGTAGGAAATGGTTTCATAAACTTTATACTCAAAGCATGAGCAACAAAAGGAAAAATAGATAAGTGGGACCTCCTTAAAATTAAAAACTTTTGCGCTTCAAAGGAGTTTGTCAAGAAAGTAAAAAGGCAGCCTACTCAATGGGAAAAAATTTGGTAACCCTTTATCCTATAAGGGCCTAATATCCAGCATATATAAAGAAACATGCTGAGATATAAAAAGACACTTCTCCAAAGAAGAAATACAAATGGTTAAAAAGCACATGAAAAGATACTTGCAATCACTAGCTATTAGGGAAATGCAGATCAAAACTACAATGAGATATCATCTTACACCTATTTGACTAGTGGCTATTAGAAAAAACCCAGAGAACTACAAGTGTTGGAGAGGATGTGGAGGAAAGGGAACTCTTATCCACTGCTGCAGGGAATGTAGAATGGTGCAGCCATTATGGAGGACGTTTTGGCAGTTCCTCAGGAAGCTAACTATAGAACTGCCATATTATCCAGCAATCCCACTCCTGAGCATATACCCAGAAGAATTGAAAGCAGGAACACGAACAGTTATGTGCACACCAATGTTCATAGTGGCATTGTTCATTATTGCGAAGAGTTGGAAGCAACTCAAGTGTCCTTCAACAGATGAACAGATAAGCAAATTGTGGTATATACATACAATGGAATATTACTCAGCTGTAAGAAGGAATGCAGTATTAACACACAGGACAACATGGATGAATCTTGAAGACCTTATGTTGAGTGAAGTAAGCCAGGCACTGAAGGACAAATATTACATGACCTCCCTGATATGACTTAAGCAAATTGAGCAGACTCAGAGAGCTTGAGTCTGGAAGATAGGTTAACAGAAAACAGAAAGGGAGTAGAGTGTGGTGGGCCAATGTTCAATATGGGCAAAACCTATGATAAGGTGGAAGGGGGTGGTTGGGTGGTGGATGGGGGTGATAGTGGTACAGTGATGTGTTTGGGGTTGATAATGCTGGAATGTGAGGATGAGTAGGGTGGGTAGGGGTTGGACTTTCCATGGCCCTATGGGGAAGGCTGAAGGAAGGAACAGTTGAACTCTGGGGATTAGTAAGTCTGTGGTTAAAACTACAATGTTGGAAATACTCTTTTGGCAAATATGCCAGGAGAGGGTTACTGGGGCAGGGCGTTGGGGGAGGGGGGATATGCAGGATAGGGTGCACTTGGGGCATTTTTCTATGGAATATGAGGGTGCTCATCTTGTCATAGGGTGTTATCTCAGTGGGTGGAGACCCACAAATTAAACAAGAAAATATTAAACTCCCATCCTGGGGAATCCTGCTATGTTCTCAATTAGAGGGGCAAGAATCTCTCCAGAACATAGGTAGTGCCTCGTAAAAGAAAACAGACCAATATGTCAAGCCCTCAGTATCAATGCATGTAACTATGAACCTTATTCTTCAAAAAGTGAAACTTTGTGGTTACCATAGTTTCCAAGGGGAGGGGGAGGGAAGAATACATGGAACATAGGGCATTGCAATTGTTCTGCATGATCTTGCAATGACAGATACAGGCCATTATAAATTTTGTCAAAACTTATAAAAGTGTATGGTGCAAAATGTGAAGTGTAATGTAAACTATTGAGCATGGCCAGTAACAACGCTTCAATACTTGTTCACCAGTTGTAACAAATGTACCATACTCATGTAAGATGATATTAATAGGTAAAAATGTGAGATGGGGAGAGGGTGGAGTATATGTGAATCCCCTATATTTTCCATGTGATTTTTCTATAACCTAGAGCTTCTTTGAAAATAAAGTTGAAAAATGGGACACTGGGGGAACACACAGAAGAAATTGTCAATGTACTTGAATGACAGCAGATCTTGTGGTGATGAAAGTCACAAATGAAAAAAAATTTTGTATTTTATGTTATTTTTTATTATTTTTATTTAATTATTTTTTTTGGCTTTGTTTTTGGAAAGGTTTTGGTTTGCGGCAGTGTCACAACTGTGGCAGGGAAGGACCACTGGTGCAGGGAGTCGGGGATGGGGTGATGTGTGTGGAAGTGTGCACCTGGAGCATGCTTCTATGGAATATGAATGTGTTCAGGTGGCCATGGGGTGTTGTCTCTGTGGGTGGAGACCCACACAATAACTGAAAGAATATTTAATTCCCATCCTGGGAAGTCCTGCTGCATTCTCTAATAGAGTGGCAGGAATTCCTAGAGTACATGGGCAGTGCCTATCAAAGGATGACAGACCTCCTTGTTGCTCAGATGTGGCCCGTCTAAGCCAAACTCAACATGTAAACTCACTACCTTTCCCCCAGCATGGGACATGACTCCCAGGGATGATCCTCCCTGGCACTGAGGGATTATTACTAAGTGCCAACTAGTGATGCATTTGGAGGAAGACCTTGACCAAAAGGGGTAATATTAAATACAAATGAGTTTTTATGGCTAAGAGATTTCAAAGTGAGTCAGGAGATCATTCCAGAGGTTAGGCTTATGCACATCTCAGCAGGATCTCACTGTCTACCACAGTAAACACTGCCTCAAGAAGGGGAGCTCCTAAGGGCTCTAGAGACACCTAGACACTATGGGCAGGGCAGACAATCTCAGAAATTCAGCACCCTGTCTGTGGGTCTTGCCTTGGAATATATGTTCCTCAGTGTAACAGAGTTAGACTCATTTATAATTTCCCTACACATGGCTCTTCTGCCTTTTTTTATTTGAACCTATAATTAGCACTATATCCATTAAATATATGTACTAGAGACTTAAATCTTTGGTCTGTTCATATGCCAGTTGAGGCCTGAATCTCAGAAGACTTGTAACACCTACTCTCCAGTCCATTCGACTAGCCCAGGACAACTAACAAAAGGATGATGATGGACAATGCCCATCCCAAAAAACAGAGAGTATCTACAGCTGCAAGCAAGACACTTTCATCCATCTGTCCCATGGGATCTAAGCCCCTCCTCAATCAGAAGCAGAGTGGGCATCACCATCCCCAAATACTCAATATTGGGGAATGAACAATGGACTAAAGTAGACATTGTTATTACAGTAATGGAAGAACTTATAACATTGATATTAAGGTAGTGGTCAGCAGAGGTTCTGAAGAGAGGGAGAGGGAAGAATAGATATTACATGGAGCATTTTTGGGACATTGGAATTTCTCTGCATGATATTGCAATGACAGATACAGGCCGTTATACATTTTGTCAAAACCTATAAAATTGTGTGGTGCAAAGTGTAAGCCATAATGTAAAGTATAGACCATGGTTAGTAGCAATGCTTCAATATGTGTTCATCAATTGTAACACATGTACCACACTAATGAAAGATGTTGTTAATGTTTTGCTTTTTCCACTTGCTTTATTGCACATGTAATAAAGATCAGAATCAGCAAACCCACTGACCAAACCTTACACCTCCAGACAAAAAATTTCCGTCCCCACTGAACCACAATCCTCCACCATCACCCCCTGTTGGTGGGACACACACACAGACACACACAAACTCTGTGAAAGGAGGGGGTGAGGGCATGGGGTATATGGGAATCCCCCTAGATTTTCAATGTAACTTTTATGTTATCTAAATCTTCTTTAAAAATTAAAAGTAAAAAATAAAAAAGTTACATTCAATCTTAAAGGTAAGTTTTACATTTAGTAAAATATTTCATGTGTGAACTACAATCGGTACTTGCCAAAACATTTAATACCATATGCTATCATTCTGTATAGCTATTTTAAATTTTAAACACAAATCAAAACTCTAAGTTATTTTTTGAAAACTTGTAATAGAATGACAGAATTGAAATAATTCAAATTCTATTTCTTCATCTTGATGATCACTGTGCTATCACTTTATATTTTGCACTTGTTATTTAAACACAAGCATAGGTACCACCACAAGGTTGAAGATATAAGCCCCAATGTTTCTCCCACTTACTCTTGAAATTAATGCATATAGCTATACCTACTTGTGTAGTGTATGTTTGGAGGGTGGGTGGGGACGAAGTGTGAATGTATAGCAGAGTGTTCTCCAAAATCACTTCCACATAAGTACAATGTTTATTTAAAGATCAGTAATGAAAATGTGCTATTTTTAAGCTTACCTGTATATTATTAAAACTCAACAGTAATCTCAACAAATGTTTAGAATTTAAACCAACAAAGGAGATTTTCAGGGAAGAACTTTTATTATTGGTATTGTTTATAATTGCCAGCTCATGGTGAAAATAAAAAGCAGACCAAATTTTAGTCCATTTATTATTCTTTCTAAGTTTTCAAGTCAATGCATCCTCTTTTTGTCTGGACACAGGGTGGATCATTCGTAATATCAGATATTATTTTTGTTACATGTATATTCTGATTCAAATTAAATGTCATTATACTATTGTCCAATATCTCTAAATATCTGAGATCACCTACTTGAAAACTGCCTGTAATACTCTTACCACCAAAATTGCTAGAATTTCTTTGACAGTAAAAGTAGAATGAAAACAGAACCTGCTCTGCAGCACCAAAATAATCACATGTGCCTCATAATGTATTTCTAATAAGTTATGAATCTACTCAGCATAACCAGACTGTTAATCTATTACTTAATGACAGATATTTCAACTCAGAATGTAAGACAGTCTTCTCAAAGTATCCTAACCTCTTAGCAAGTATTTTCCAAAAAGCTTGCCAATGCAAAAGTGCCACCTCATCTATTACTGTTTATATGTATCAATATTGCTTGCTCACATCAAGAATATTCTACTTTGTCTGAATTTTTATAACCCGCAATGTGCAATGTTGTCTTTATTCATCCCATCATTCATTCAACAAATATTTATGAAATACCTTCTAAATGCCAGTTAGATGCTGAGAATACAAAGATTTAAAATCTGGTTCCCTGGACCTTCCAACCCACACTCAGGAACTGGGGGGAGGATCGGGAGAGGGACCAGGTGAACACTGGGGATTTGCAGGTATGTGACTGAAAGTACAAAGTTGGGAATGTTCCTATGGCAATATGACAAGGAAGTGTTACTGGTTTAGGGTGTTGGATGGGGGGGCATTTGGGACAGGGTGCATCTGGAGCAGGCTTCTAGGGAGTGTGTGAGTGATCATTTTGTCATAATCTCTTGTATCAGTGGGTGGAGACCCACATAATGAGTGGGAAAGAGTTGGAGTCCCATATTTGGGAGGACCAATTTGTTCACAAATAGAGAGGTAGGAATCTCTTGAGAGCATGGGCAGTTCCTAATAGGGGAGGACAAACCAGTGTGTCAAGACCTCAGTGTTGTTGCATGTAACGATGAATCTTGTCATCCAAGGAGTGAAGTCAGTGGGTAACTGTGGGCCCTGAGAGGAGGGGGAGGGAGGAATAGAATAGATCAAATGGGCTATTTAGTGGGCAATGGAAGTTCTCTACATGATTTTAC
>JAQZBX010038354.1:12170-23543 GCA_029593785.1 Cabassous unicinctus | reverse complement strand
GGGCCTGGGCCTCAACCCAATGGTTGGGGCTCCCAAGGTGTGGGCAGGGCCCCCCCATCTGTATTTTCATGAACTCTCCAAGTGCCTCTGAAGCCCATCAACATTTGATTACTACTCAGCACTGTCGTAGGGTGTTGGCTCAGGTGCTCCACTTCCCATTTCACAGAAAGGAAATAGGCCCAAGGAGATAAACTGCGGTGCCCAAGGTCAAAGATCAGGGCTGGAACTGGAAACCGGCAACCTGATTGCGCAAGAGCAGAACAGAAGGGACAGCTGGCTGAAAAGGGAGGCTCTGGCCTCACCTCCTTCCGGAAGCATTCCCTGACCACTCAAGCCCGCTCTGAGCTCTTCCTTCCCTGGTCTCTCCTTGCACAAGACTGATCTGCCTGGTTAAATGCCTCCAGCATGTTCTGTCTTGTGGGCTCATGGGCTTTCTCCTACCTGCTCCATCAGAGGCACCCTTGAGTGCAGGCCCTGCGGCCCCATTGGCTTTGTGTCAGGGCTGGCGTGGGCAGAGCTCCAACTGGGGCTCACTGGATGTGAACGACGACTCCTGGCTCTGGGGTCCAGGCTCACCCCAGCAGCTAGGCTGCATTCCCCAGGCCCAGCAGAGGCCCTGGTTCCAGGTGAGCAGGCTGGGCTTCACCCTTGCCATTGAACCCAAGGAAATGCTGATCCATCCCTCCTCCCAAAGCCGAGAGCAGCTGGGAGCGGCTAGGAGCGGCCGGGAGCAATCAGGAGCAGCAGTGAACAGCCACCATGGATTTCCAAAACCTCAGCATCCTGAACACCTCCCAGAATAAGCAGGGCCTTCCCAAAACCTTGCCTATCCCAGCCCACCCCGGCCCATCTCGACGAGACGTTCTGTTCCTCAGTTGTACTTCTGGAACATGTTCCTTCTGCCTAAGACTGGCAGTCCTGAGCAGGACCACAGGCCTCGGAGCCAGACCACGCCATGAGGCCTGGCTCCTCCGGCTGCCGAAAGAGTCAAGGAAAGGAAGCCTCCTGTATTTTCAGAGGAGCCCAGGCTGGGCGCCAAGGCCCAGAGAGGGTGCCCAACCAGACTTGTTTCTCCTTCCCCCGGGCCATGCTGGATCCTGGAAAGCCAGCCTCACATGACACTTACATCTGTGGGTGGGAGAATGTGTGGAAAACTCAAGGAGAACAAAGTGGACAGAGAGCACAGAGTTCAGCCAAGGCCTGCCAGGACAGGAGCACACCAGCTGCCCAGTCACAAGCAGACTCAGGCGTGGCCACTGGAGCCCGCAGGGTTTCCTGGAGGGACCTTGTGACCCAGGCCGCCCCAAGTGGCCCTACAGCCTGGCCACCAGCATGGCAACAAACAGAAAACCAATTTCACTGTCCCCCTTTAAATGTTAGCTTTATTTAAGGTATTGAATGACCCAACACTGTCAGAAAATGAGAGGATAAGCTCAGCTGTAAGGAAATCAGACTACATAAAGAATGTCCTTGAAATACACACCAACATGTTTAGAAGTGAAGGGGCCAGATGTCTCTAGCTTTTTCTCAAATGATTCCATAAAATGTAAAGACTTGGTGAATTGAGGGAAAGCGTCTAAGGGAATTCCTTGAATATTCTTATAACTTTCTGAAATTTGAAATTAAAAAGCAAAAAAAAAAGGCAACACACAAACTCCAGGGATGGGACTCCATGCTCCTGTTCCTACCCACCCACGTACACGCTCACACCCACCGACAGCTTTCACCGTCTTCTCTTAGAGTAGTTTGTGAACTTGAGTCTCTGTGAAAATCCCTAAGGGCCGTGTTGTTTATCTGTGTAACTCTATTGCAGCTAGCACTGTGCTTTGTAAAGAGCAGGCATCAGCCAAACCTGGAAGCCAGTCATTGGCCATGGAAAGCTTCCAGGCCTGAGTGAGCTGGAAGAAGGAGGAAGAGAAGGGCACTGGCCAAGGGGAAGAAGGAACCAAGAAAGATGGCAGAATCCACAAAGACTTTTCAACCCAGTGCACTCATGGCAGAGCTGCTGTGTTTTGTTCAAGGTATTACTAGGCAGGGTCTCCCACCCTGCTGTGAAGCTTGGGAAATTACTCAGCCCCAGTGGGGCTGCCCCAGCGGGTCCACCAGAGCATTTGCAGAGTGCTCCACATGCAGCCTGAACTTTGCCTCGTTCTTCAACATGTGGGTAGCAGAGGACTTATTAAACGTTGCCTTGTTTTCTGAGTGTTTCATGTAGGTAAATCTTGTCTCCCCAGGGAGCCCACAGCTCCTCAAGGGTAAGACCTTGCCTCCCTCCACTGCTTTGCCCACCCTCAAGGGCTTAGTAGAGATACAGACCCATGATGAGCCCCAGATGACAAGCTCCATGAGGGCAGGGATGGTGTCTGTTTTGCTCTCTTCTACATCCCTGGCACTTAGCACAGTGGTGGGCACATCGTGGGGGCTCAGTAAATGCTCAACGAATAGTGGAGTTGAATTAAGTCGAGTTGGGTTGAGTTGCCTTCTCCACCAGGGGACATGGAGCAGGCTGGGAGAATTGTACTTCTCACCTCCGATGCTCAGCATTGCAGTCAGAGCCAGTGCAGACCTGCCTCTTTGCTTTCATGGCCATCCTCCGGCTGCAGATGCGACAGTGTCCTGGAGGACGGCGGTGGCCCCTCTCTGAGGCCAGTGTAAGGTGGTCACTGTTAGTACAGGTGAACTCTGTCTCTAAGGTCCTCTTCTCATGGTCCTCTGCGGTGGAGGCTGCCTCAGGAGAAGAGATTTTGCTCAAGCACATTTCTGGGGTGGGCAGGACCTTCCGTTAGAGAAGCCTGGGTTGAATCTACGCCCCTCCCCCCACCCCGTCATCCCATCTCCTTACACACACGGATGGATAAGGCTGGGACTTGGGGGGCAGCAGGAAGCATGGGGCCAGTGTTAGAGGGAGAGCAGCGGTGGGGACTGGGGGAGCGTGAGGACTCAGAAAGGTCACCAGGGGCTCCATTTTCCTCTCTGTTGCTTGGGGCCAAGGCACTTGGCACTGGGCAGAGGGGCTGCTGCTGCAGGTGCTGGCAAGGATTTGAACTGGCTCTCGGAACCCTTCCAGGCCTCCGACCCCAGAGCCGGGAGCCTTGGGCAGTATTCTTCCTGCTGTTCCCTGGTGGCCTGAGCCCCAGGCCAGCCCAGGGAAGAAGAGTTGGATACGTTCCTGAACTTAGGAAAGGGACATTTCCAGCTGCCCAGAGAAATGTTTGTGTATCTTTGGAGAGAAGGGGTCGCTTAGGGTGCCCACCCTGACCAAGCTTCACCCCTCTCAGCACCCCTCACCATCTCCTTGTGCCCCTTTAGAGGGCACCACACACTGGAACTTGGAGCAGGGCTGGGCATGCTCCTAGCACATTCCATGTTTGCTTCCGATCCAAGAACAAGCCAGGCTCCCTGGCTGGGAGCTCCTTCTCCCTCCCCTACCCCCCTTTCTTCACTTTCTCCCTCCCCTTCACCCTCCCCATACCCCAACCCCAAGAGTTTCCAAAGTGACAATATGTGGGCCCAAATCAAACCCTTGTCCCAAGGTCCCTGCTGGCATTCCTCCCCGATTACCCACTTTCCTCCCCCAGCTCCCCGCCCCCACTCCACCCCCGCCATTCCTCTTTGTGCACAACAGTCTAAAAGCAGCCAAACTTCCCCTTTCAGTCACCAGGCCATGTAAAACAGCTGCACAAAGTCAGCTGCTCTGCAAGAGTTTTCTTGCAACGTTTGGCTGAGATCAACACCCTGTAGCTCTGGCCATTGCTTCCCCTTTCCACCTTCCCAGGCTCTGGAAACCCGGTCCCCTCCTCCAGGATAGTGGGTAGAACCCCGCCAATCCCATCCCAGAGACACGATCTCCCCAACAATCTAGTCTAAGGAGGGTTACAGAGGGGCCCAGCCCGGAGGAGTCAGTGGGAGGAGGCAGCTCAAAGACCCCCTGCCCCTGCCGAGCCCCTCCTGGGAGCCTGGGCACTTACTCCCTCTGGACACACTCCTCTTATTTGGAAAATAAGAGGGTGGGTTGGCTGGTTTTTCAGGCCCCGGAAATTTCCCAGTCACAAGTCGGGAGGCCTGTGCACCCTCTCCCAAGGCAGAGCTGGCACAGAGCCCGCCCCACACAGACGGTCTCAGGCCCCCACCTCCTCGATTCACCAGAGCCAGGGTCTCCTGTCGGACACGTAAGCAAAATCAACTAATCGCTCTGAGATCAAGTAAAGGCCAGATCCAATTCCCAACGCTTGACCTCACTTCCAGGTGATCCAGGTGATGCGGCCGACGAACTGTGTGACCCTGAGCCAGCCGCCTCCCTCCCCTCCCTGGGCTCAGCACCCTGATCTTGTCCGCCTTGCTAAGCAGTCATCTTCAATGGAAGGGACGCTGCTGCAGCCCAAGTGGGAGTTAATGGAAGGATGACAGAAAGGGAGAAGACAAGCCCATGCCTATGTGAGCTTGATATGTAAGATGCACAAGGACCTCCTCTTTGCAAGTCAAAAGAAGAGGATGGCAACCCCAGTAGAAAAGTGGGCAAAGGATGCGAGCAGGCAATTGGCAGAGCTGCAAGAATCTGTTCAAACAGGAGGATGCGCAGTCATTGTGTCAGAGAGGTTTCTCTCTGGGAGGGAGATAGGAGTGAGGAATGGGGACAAAGGAGACAGTGGTCCTCAGTCGGGGGCAATTTTGAACACCAGAAGACATTTGGCAATGTCTGGAGATAGTTTTGGTTGTCACATCTTGGGGTGAGGGTGCTAATGGCATCTTGGGGGCAGAGGCCAGGGATGCTGCGAAGTATCCTTCAATGCACAGGTCAACTCCCTGCAGCAAAGAATTATCCAGCCCCAAGTTGTCAACATTGCTGAGACTCGATAGATGAATAAGCAGATAGATGACAGGCCTTGCTGGACAAATGATGAAACCGTGTCGTGAACTGAGGCATAGGATTAACTTTTAAAAAATAAAATAAAATGAGAATACTAATCCTTCCTAAATGTTTGGCACAGAGTGGAGCGCTCAGTTGATGTTCGCAGCCCTATTCCTGCAGTGAGAGGTCTCTACTCCTCAGCCCTCTTCTGTTTGCTCCTGCAGAAAAGCTCTGGGCCTCAGGCCAGAGAGACTCAGCCCAGGGATGGGTGAGCTGCATACCTCCCAGCTCTGCACCTGTGGTGGGATGGAGGGAAAAGGATGGGTGGGAGTGGCTGGGGTCCAGAGAGAAGAGGAAGAGAAAGGAGTCACTGCAAGTTTCAATGTTTCACAATGTTACAAAAATACCCAGAAAGCCTGGTGGGGGGAGGGGCACAGGGAGAAGTTCAAATTGAGCAAGACTGTGGTTCTCTTTTCAAATTCATGGAAAACCCTCCTTTTGCACTCCCTGGTTCAGTGACTCCAGATCCTTCCCCACCACCACAGTGGCCTAGAAGGGTATACTTGTCCCACAGCGACCATGCTCTGTGCCATCTCCTTCCCCTCACTTCCTCCTCATCCCTCTCACGCTTACCCCAGCCAGTTCTCCATCCCTTGCTTTCCAGGATGTAGATTATCTTATTTATGTGCTCCCATGGAAGATCCGAAGCAATTGACAAAATCATCATCATCATCATCATCATCATCCCCCCATCTGTTAGAAATTAGCATCTGGAAAGATATCGACTCCCTTAAATAACAGACCAAAAACATTTCTGAAATTCTCAAAGTTGAGCCCCAAATTTGCTTCTGAGCTTCCTGGCAACCCAAGCAATATGGGAATTGGGTTTGGTTTCATGAGTCACATTGCCCATAAGTCAGAAGCCCATCAGTTCCTCTGAGGATACAGAATGTTGTCAGGAACTGAGCCTAAAATATATTCTGCTCACAGGTCTTGTTATAGAGAGCACTGGCTGAGGTGGGGGAGGACAGCGACAGCAGCATCCCAAAACAAAAGCCCCTGTCATTAGGGAGGGACATAACGTCCAAGCCCAGTTTAATAAAGATTCTATGGTGGGCACACAATGTGATGCAAGAAAGGCTCAGCTTCGTGATAGTCCAACTCAGTTCAGGGATAAGACTCATCTGGAAGAATGGACGGAATGTGTGACCTTTAAATAACCCCCATGAACTTTATTTCTCTCAACTGAGCTTTTGATAAAACTTGGGCAGCGGGAGGCAGTTGGAGGGTGTAACCGCTGACGAGGGTCTGGCAGGCTGTGCTTGGGTGCTGGGTGTGGAGGGAAAAGGGAAGGGGGAGGGGGGTTTGGTCCTGGCACCTGCAGACGTAACACGCTTGGGTTCAGCTATTCGCACACTCCCCCAAAGGCCCAGAATATGCAGGGCTTTCTTCTCATTTTGCTGTGCCCTGAAGTGGCACTGGGCTGAGAGGCTGACGTGAGTAGGAGTGAGGCTCTGAGCCAGCGGCCACCCTGGCCTGTGCCCAGGACTGACCGCCCACCTCACTTTGGGTTATAATAATAAAAAGCTATTATTACCCTTATTATTACAAGGGTAATAATAGCTACCGTTTATCGTGAGTCCAGGCCCTAGGTCACTACCACAATTAATCTTCACAGCCAAGCTATTAGGCAGATGTTATTATTATTGCCCTCATTTTACAGATTAATAAACTGAGGCTCAGAGGCCTCTGCCTGATGTAACACAGCAAGAAAGAGTGGAAGCTACAATGCCCACTCAAGTCTGTCCGAATACAAAGTTCACACACTTTTAGCCACTGCAACTAGGATGCCCTGCCACACAGGGTGAGAGCTAAAAACCTGTGGGAAAAACGAAAAGGCAGTTAATTCGTGCGTGAGAGCATAGGAAACACATGATTCTCAAGAAAATATGATTTGGGAGAAAGCCGGAAGCCTGCACCAATGTTTTGAAGTAAGGCTGTAGGGCTTCTCGAAGGCCTGTGGACAAAGAGCTGCTGGGTTGTAAAAGTCAGGTGCACTCTTGGTTCTGTGAAAACCTAGGGGGGCGGCAGGGGGAGGCTGCTGCAGAGAAGGGCCCAGCTTAAACAAAGGCTGTAGGTCAGTGGGTGAAGGATGACTCAAGACCAAGCTCAAGACACCCCCAGAAGCTGCTGGGAATGCCTCCTGCACACCACGAGGGGAGCAATGCAGAGTCCAGCGTTCCCTGCCCGAGAGCAGGCCAGGCTAGTTTTCACCAGGGGTGCCTGCCTGGCCCGGCCATATGCCAGTCGTGCACTGCCCAGGGAATCAGCGGCACATCAAGGACCAAACAGAGCCTGAGAGATTGTCTGGAGGACAACTCTTAGCGATGCTGGAGTCACAAAGTTGGGCTCTTGAGCATTTCACTGTGGGGCCGAGTGCTCCTGTGACTCTTTCACTGTCCGCGACATCAGAACGCCATCTCTGATTGCAAGACGCTTGGTGTTTTTTAGAAGGTCTCTTTAGAGGGATGGGAGTGTCTGGACTGCCCAGCTTTCTACGTCAGTGAGCGGTATGCTGACAAGAAGGAGGAGGAGCTCAGCCCCACGAAATAATTATTTGTGACCCAGGCAGAGGTGTCTTCACCGCCCCCAGATGTTTTTACCAGGCAGTCCCTGTTCCAGGTACCAGGGTAAGGAGAGGGGTCGGGCCCAGTCCTGCCTTCAGTCTGGAAAGTGGCACGGAGGTGGAAACACATCAGTGTGTCTTCCTAAGTCCCTTCTAGAAAAATGAGAAAGAAAGGAAGCGAGGGAAGGAGGGATATACCTACAAATAGTCTCAAAATCTAACCACTTCACTCCCCTCATCAAGACAGCTACCACCACTGTCTTTGGCCTCGATTACTGCAATGAGGTCCTGCACACAGCAGGCCTGCTCCTGCCTGCCACTGGGCCTTTGCACTTGCCTTTCTCATTGCCCTTCCAGAAATATATTCTCAGGTGTCAGCTTGTTTTTGCTCAAATTCTCAATGAGGCTTTCCCCAGCCACCCAACTAAAGTTGGGTGCCCCTCTCTCCACCAATCAACAAGTATTTTATGTGGTGTAATACAGGGAGGCTTTGCTCACTGGCTCCTCACAGCTCACTCTCTTAAGGAACTCAGGACAAGTTTCCCACTGGCTTTGGCTTGAGGCTTATTTCCCGAACCCTATAAGAGGACACCCAAAAGTAGCCCTCCCTGCCAACCACCAGCTGGTGTTCTGGGATCGAGTCCACCTTGTTCAACTTGCTCATCACCAGGCTGGTCACCTCCCATCCTGGGCAGCCTTTCTCCCCCTCGAGACCAAGAGCTCTAGTCCCGACTTGATGCTCCAGAAACCTGGCCTGGGGCAGTTCAGGCTCCTGCCCAGCCAGACACGTCTCTCTTCACCAGGCTCCTGACCGTGACTTTCAGGAGGTGGACACCAGCTCTGACCCGGTGCAGCAGGACTGGGCAGCTGGTCACCAAGCCCATCTTCTCCTCTTCCCCGGCACCCACCTAACTGCACTTCCCAGCAGAAGCGAGGTGTCTCCACCACAAGGCGCGAAGAGCCTGGTGCCCGCATCGCAGCTCGGAGGAAGGCCGCCTGCTAATCAGAGCACCCCTTTTGGACTTTATGTGAGTGAAGAATAAACTGTAGAGCACCCTGCATTTTGGGAGTTAGCTGTATGTGAAGCTGGTGTTTTATGTCATCGAGGAGCTGGGCCTGCCCTCACTCCACTCTCCTCTATCCCCTCCCCTAATTGCACTTCCCACCTGAACGTTGTCCCCTCCAGCCCCTACCCCAAGCCTCCCCAGTAACAGCCTGTGAGCGAGCAGAGAGAGGAGGCTCTCCCACTCCCTCCCCTCCGCCTGCTTCCAACAGTGCATGGCTTGGGGCCAGACCCCAACCTCACAGAGACGCAGCTTCCTCATCCTTAAAACGGGTAACAGCATCACCCATGTCACCTGCAGAGGAAAGGATGGGGGAGGCCTTGACAGAGGCCTCTGCACTCGAAACCTCGCTTAGACCACGCATCTCAGATGGGGAAACTGAGACACACGGAGGTTTAAGTTCACCTGATTAGTGGTGGTGACCCCGCCCCTGCCTCCGTCCTCGCCACGGCCTCTCCTCACCGCATGGCACCTCAGGCCATACCTGACACCTCCCTCTTCCTCACCTCCCACGCGCAGTGTGGCACCCCAGCCCAGTTGCTTGGCATTACTAACCGCTCTCCAAACGGCCCCTTCCCTCCATCTCTACTACCTCCACCCAGGCGGGGCCCCAGCCTGCCTGTCCTGGCTTCCCAGGGTGGCCGTCTCCTCAGTCTCCACACCACCACGGCCACCACGCAGCGGCCGGAGCCATCTTTCAGAAGCACACATCTGGCCATGCCAGCTCTGAGGTTAAGGCGGCTCCGTGGCTTCCCACCTCAGCCCACGAGCTCCCGCCTCTTCTTCCTCTTCTTTTTGTAATTATGATAAAACACACGTAACACAAAATTCACCATTTTAACCGTTTTAAAGTGTGCCTTTCAGTGGCATTTAGTTCATCGCAATGTGGTACAACCATCACCACTATCTAGTTCCAGGACATTTTTATCACCCCCCAAATACATCCCATCCCCGTTTAGCAGTCGCTCCCCATCCACCCCTTCCCTCAGCCCCTGGCAACCATTAATCTGCTTTCTATCTCTACGGATTTGCCTAAATTCTAGACACGTCACGTAACTGGAATCACAATGTGTGGTCTTTTGTGGCCAGCTTCTTTCACATAGTAAGATGTTTCCAAGTTTCATCCATGATGGAAAAGGTATCAAAACTTCGTTCTTTTTATGGCTGAATAATAATCCATTGTGTACATGTACTTGATTTCATTTATCCATTCACCTGTTGATGGACTTTTGGGTTGTTTCCACCTTTTGCCTTTTAAGACCAGTGCTGCTATCACCATTTGTGTACAAGTTTTTGCGTGAACACCTGTTTTCCAGCCTCTTCTTTTTTTTTTTTAGAAATAACTCTTAATTGTTTTTAATTTTTCGTTACTTAACTTTCCGTACATTTTTTTCACCTTTTCTCCCCCTGCCCCCTTGCTGTCTGTGTCCATTCGCTGAGTGATCTTCTCTGTCTGTTTCTTGCCTTCTCTTCTCATTTTTCCTCTCCAGGCTTCACCGGGATTCTATCCTAGGGACCTCCGATGTGGGAGAGAGGCACCCTGACACTTGCGCCACCTCAGTTCCTGGTTTCTGGCACGTCTCGCCTTGACTCTTCCCTGCGTCTCTCTTTTGCTGTGCCATCATCTTGCTGCGTGGTTCGCTGCACGGGACCTGGCCTTTTTACCAGGAGACCCTGGGGATCGAACCCGGGTCCTCCCATGTGGTAGATGTATGCCCAATCACTTGAGCCACATCCGCTTCCCAGCAGCCTCTTCTGGAACTCCATTCTGTAACCCCCTCTCTCTCTACTTCAGTTTCTGCATGAAACACCCTCCTTCCCTCATCACCTGGTTTACTCCTAATCACCCTTCATATCACAGGTCTAGTATCACTTCAAAGAACCTTTCCCTGGCCTCCTCGACTAGGTGCCATTCTCCTGCAGCACTCGTCACCCTTATAATTTTATGTTTCTTTGATGAACATGAATCTCCCTTACATGATTATAAACTCCATGAGGACAGGAAATGTATCTGTTGTTCTCGCCCTTGAAGCCCCATGTCTGACACAATATCCAACACAGAGTTGTATTTAAATATTGTTTGAATGAATGAGTCTGTGAAATCTAGAATATGAATCCAAGTCTGCATGATGCCTCGCTCACAAATTGCTGTGGCTAATCCTTCCAGAAAATAGCTGTAACCAGGGCTGACTGAGCAGGCTGGGCCTGTGTACGAGGTCGGCACCAGCATGCGCCCTGTGGTTTTCCCTTCACTCATCCTATGCACACTTATTGCACACCTACTACCAGTGCTTCAGTTATTTATTGCTGTTGAACAGACCACGCCCAAACTTAGTGGCTTAAGACAGCAGCAGTTTATTATTTCCCATGACTTTGTGGGTCAGGAATTTGAGCAGGGCTCAGCTGGGTGGTTCTCTGCTTCAGGTGGCATCAGCTGGGGTCTCTCTTTTACATCACCTGGGCTGGAAAGTCCAGGAAGCCTTCACTCAAATATCTGAGGCCTCAGCTCCTCCACGTGGCTTCTCTCCTTGTGCTATCTCATCACTCAAGCTTCTTTACAGCTTCCCAAGAGCATTCCAAGATGATAAATGGGTACTTATCAAGTCTATGCTTGCATCACACTTGCTGGTGTCACAGTGGCCAAAGCGAGTCAGGTGTGGAGAGGGCTATACAGGGGCATGAATAGCAAGTGGCCTGGGTCGTTGGGGATCTGCAATTAACAGTCCATCCTAACGTATGAGGGGGAAACAGTCCTGACTGCTGCCCTCAAGGATTTCCCACTCAAATGTAGCACTCCCAAGATTGGACCACAGAATTTTTTTTTTTTTTTTTTT
>JAQZBX010038354.1:0-12070 GCA_029593785.1 Cabassous unicinctus | reverse complement strand
GGGAAGATACTTTATTATGTTCCCTAGTATACTAAGGTAACTCAGAAGACAGTTTAGCAGGAATCTAAAGCTCGGAGGAGCAGACATTTTGACCTTCTAGGACCGCCAGGCACTTATCCCAGAAGGACAGAAGGCCCTGGATTCTGTGGGATTATCTATTTCCTCGTCTCCAAAGCCACAAGTGATGGGAGGTCAGGGAGCATCACCTCCTGAGTTGTGGCTGGGAGAACACATGTCATTGACCCCAACGCTGTGCCCTCTCTCTCACCTGAGGGTACCACATGTTCATACCCTGAGCCATGCCCACCCCACCACACACCACCGCATCTCACCCCACTTCAGAATGGCTGAGAATATTAGGAGGCAGTTTTCAAGGGCCTGAAGTTTTAGTCCCAAAGCCCAGCCTCTGAAGCACTGCACAAAGGAGGCCCCCAGTGGTGACCCCCTCCCGAGCTCACTCAGCAAGCAGGAGCACCAGCGGGGACCAGGGTTGCTAAGAGCAGACCTCACAGATCGTCTGCAGCAGAATCCCCAGTGGCTACCAGTGAACCCTAATGTATGCTATGGCCTATAATTGATAGTACACACGCGAAGGTACCACACTAATGCAAGGTGTTACTAATAGGAAGGTGTATGGGAACTGTGTTTTCTGCATTCTTTTTCGGTACACCTACAACTTCCCCAATTACAAAAATATATATTAAGAAATTATCACCATGAGATCTTTTTATTTAAAATACCAATAAAGAAGCACATATATTACCATATCATAAAGCTGTTTCTTCATGATTTTTTTTTTTTTTAAGATTTATTTATTTATTTATCCCCCCCTTGCTGCTTGTGCTTGCTGTGTCCATTCGCTGTGTGTCTTCTCCGTGTCTGCTTATCTTCCCCTCGCTGTGAGGTCCCGCTGCATCAGCCCCTTGCACCGCGCGGGCCAGCCTGCCCTCACAAGGAGGCCCCGGGACGCGAACCCAGGGCCTCACACATGGTAAACGGGGGCTCTATCAGTTGTGCCACACCCGCTTCCTATTGTGAGGGCTTGCTGCATCAGCCCACTAGGCTGCGCTGGCCGGCCTGCCCTCACAAGGAGGCCCCGGGAAGCAAACCCAGGGCCTCCCATATGGTAAACGGGGGCTCTATCGACTGAGCCACTCCCGCTTCCCTTTTCATGTTTTGATATCTGTATTTCAGTCATTTCTTTTGCAGCCCTGTGGGCTTGATTTTACACATTTGAAAACATGATTCTGAGCAGATGTCTACAGGCTTCTCCAGATGCCAGGGGAGCCCATGGTCATTATTAGGCCAAGTCCTAGAGTCCTAGAGTTCTCAGTCCTAGTAGTTCTCAGACTTTTTCAGTGTGAAAAGCCCCAAAAAAGTGCACCTCCCTACTAGATAATAATTAAACTTTTGGTATTCTCTTGATTGAGAAAATGTTTTAATAGCCAAAGGCCATCACGGAATGCTTGCCTTTAAACAAACGTACATTTTATTCATCACAATAGTATTTCTTTTTTTTTAGATTTATTTTATTTATTTCTCCTCACCCCCTCATTGTTTGCACTTGCTGTGTCTGTTTGTTGTGTGCTCATCTTTCTTTTTTTAGGAGGTACTGGGAACCGAACCTGGGACCTCCTATGTGGGAAGGAGGTCCCTAATCGCTTGAGTCACCTCTGCTCCCTGCTTTGTTTTGTCTCTCATTATGTTTTCCTACTTGTGTCTCTTGTTGTGTCATCTTGTTGCATCAGCTTGCTGCACCAGCCCATCATATGAGCTATCTGTCTTCCTCATCTTCTTTAGGAGGCACCAGGAACTGAACCCGGGATCTCCCATATGGTAGGCGGGAGCTCAATCGCTTGAGCCACATCTGCTTCCCACAATAGTATTTCTTGACATTTGAAAAACAGTGACTACATCTGTAGGAGAGAGATCATTGACCAGTCTGGACTCCACAGCTCCGTGCAGTAGCCCTTGGTCTCACCACTTGGGGTCCACTGAGTCAGGCCAGGTGGACCTACCAGGCAGAGGCTGCGGGTCTCAGAGTGTGTCACCCCCATTGCTCCTGGCACGAGACTAGGCACTAGGAAACACTCAACAGGTGTGAGCTAATGGGGTTTGACCTGAATTGCCTGCCCTTGGGTGGTGTCTGGGACTGGAACCTCCCCACCTCTCCATCAGCCCCCAGCCCCTTGGCCCTGAAGGAGGGTTGCCAGACTTAGAAAAAAAATACAACATGCCCAGTTAAATTCGAATTTCAAATAACAACTAATTTTTAACCTAAATATGCTCCATGCAAAATTTGGGGCAAAATTATACTAAAAAATTGTTCACTGTTGATCGAGAACCCTACCTTCAAGAAGCCTGTTCCCAGAAGAAGCCCTGCCTCGGCCCGGCTGATGGCAATGCAGAGCCCAGGCCCTCGGCAGAGACGCCCACGTCTGCCCGAGCTCCGGCCCCAGAGAGAGAACAGCCAGGGTGGGGAGTGACCTTTGTTTTTCACGTGAAGCTAAAACAATAGATTACCTAAATGCTGGCTTCTGGAAACCAAGATGTTACCCCAAAGTGATAATAACACCAGCAACCACAATTGCCATCGTTTATTGGGCACTAGCTATCCCCCAGGAGCCTTATTCAACCCTCACAACCCCTAAGGAAGAAATTATGTCCATTTACAGATAAGGACACTTAGGTTCAGAAGTTAAGCGAGCATCTCGGTTGGGTTCCATCATCTGACCCCGGGGCTGTCTGACTCCAAAGTGCGCCCTTACCCACAAGCCCACAATGTAAGATGCGCAGATGTTCCAGCTCAATCTCCACGCAGCCCATATACATGCGCACGCACACGCATGTACACACGTGCACACGTACACACCCCCACCACACGGGGAGCTTCTTGGGCAACATTTTCATTTTGGGGAAGTGCTGAAGGGGCCCTGATTGGCAGAGAGGCTTCAAGCCAGTCCTGCCTCCCGCTTGTTCTCCAAGGCCAATCCTTTCCCAGTCAGGACTGGTCTCTGGGCAGAGATCACCCTCTGCCAGGAGTTCTGTGGGCAGTAGGGAGGGCCGAGCTTAGGGTCTCCTCACAACCAGCTGGCAGGGCTCCTCCGGATAAGCGGCTGGGAGGGCCTCCCCTCCAGCTCATGTGCCCTGGCCTCCTCCTGGACCCCGGCTCCAGGGAATCACAGCCTGTCCCCTCACGGGGAAAAACTCTGCACAAGAGGCAAGAACCACCTCCGCTCAGCTGCCCAGAGGCCTTGGCCGCCCGAGCCCACCCAAGCAGTGAGCAGAGAAGGGCCCTGTATAGCCCCCAAAGAGGACTGTGTCCGGGTGACCACAGGGCGAGCCAGCCTTGGCAGCTACCACCTCTGCACTGGGGGCCTGGCGGGCAGCTGGCCCCAGCTGGGGTTCTTTATGCCTAGCTCTTACAGCTGTTTTCTGGGAGGGCAATTCTAGCCAAAATAACCCCCACATCTGCTTAAGGGGCTGGAAGCTGGAACTCAGACCTCAGCCTTGCCATAGGGGTCCTGCCTATCAGCAGAGGGGATGTCCAAGAGACACAGTCTAGGACCGTTGACCATTAGAACTGGAAGGGACCTCACTGCCCCCATTTAATGGATGACTAACCTGAGGCCAAGCCACCCCCTGCTCCCTACACAGAGCCCATTTCCCACAGACTCTCCAGACAGGCCCTGGCTCCTCCTTCACTTATAAAGACCCAACCAGCCCAGAAAAGGGTGTGGCTGGCACCTGGGGTTGTAAAGTCCACTTGGAAAGGCAGCTGGTGTCTGATCTGAGGCGTCTGCCCCATATCCTTGGGTGGAATGAGGGATCCCCCTGCATGAGCCATTGCCTACTTCTTGGCCGGTTTATTAATAACCAACCTGTGGGTTCTTCTAAATCAGCATTTCTCAACCTCGGCACCATCAACATTTTGGCTGAATAATTCTTTGTGGGGGACTTAGCAGCATCTCTGGCCTCCACCCTCTCCAGAGATTGCCAAATGTTCCTTAGGGGCAAAATCGCCGCTGGTTGAGAACTACTGATTTAAGTTGACTTAAATAAGCATGTGTGGACGGTCCCCTAAGTCCTGCACTGAGGGGGAGGGAAGGATTGTGCAGGGAAGGAGGGGACGTAGGTTTTCCCCTCCTAAAACCTGGAACTTCTAGGAGAGGGACAGGATAAGGCAATGTGTGCCTTGCCTGAGGGCAAGCAAGGCACCCGGCCAGCGCCTCGCCCTGATTTCCCAGGGTCTGCCCTTGCCTGCTGCCTCCCTCCACAGTCCGTGTGAGAGTGGGGGAGGGGGCGTCTAGGTGGAGGGAGGAGCTAGGCTTGGGGCTGACCTCCCCAAGCTTCCTGCCAGGCTGCAGTCATGTATCTCCAGAAGAGATACCATCGGGTTTATCGGAGGAGAACGGTTGAACCTGTGACCCAAGAAGTGCCTTTCTCAGCAGAGGCGCTGGTGCACATTCACCCTCAGACTGGGGCTCCTTGAGGGCAGAGGCGACACCTCAATAGTCACTGTAGGGAAATGCAGAGCAGGGCTGTAGGAAGAGCTGGTGCTGCCCGCAGGGAGCTTCTGGGCTGACTTGCCAGCAGGGGGCGCTGTGGACTCAGGGACAGGGCTGGGGCAGTTGGCAAGGAGGAGGCTGCCAAGCATCTCTTGTTGCATTCCCCTCCCAGGCCAGACTTGCCTGCCTAGTACCTAGTAGGGTTTCTACCTCCTCGCAGCTTCCCAGTCTCCACTGCCCATTTTGCAGATGAGGAGACTTAGGCCGCAAAGTTGCAAAAAAAGAGTGGAAGGGAGTAGCTGCAGGGCAGAGTGGATAGAGTCTTGGCTTTGGAGTCAGAAGACGGAATTTACTAGCACGCCAGCTGAGCTCCTCACTCCCTGTGTGACTGCAGGCAAGCTTTGGGGCCTTGCTGAGCAAACCACCGCGGTTGCAGTCAGGGAGAGGAGGGCTGCCAGCCCACTCTGCCCCCAAGCTGAGAGATTAATTCTGACATTGGGCATCACAGCCCTTGAGGACAGCCCTGGCTCCCAGGTGGGAGGGCTGGCAGAGGGAAAGAGGCCGCCTTGCCCAAGACCTCGGCTAGGTGGAGAGCACAGATGGCCAGAGAGGGGAAGAACAGGAGAGGATGAGCAAGGGGCTGCACTGGAGGGTTCACTCGGGGAGGGAGGGGCGCCTGCCACCTCCCTGAGGAGCTGGTGCTCTGGGTAGGTGGCCATGGCCCAAGTGACCTGCACTTTCTCCCAGGTCCTAATAACTAGTAACAGGGGCTGTCATTTGCTGTGCTCTGGTGGTGTGGCAGGCCCTGTGCCGAGCACTTGGCAGGACAGGTGGGGAAAGGAAGGCTCAGAGAGGTTTAGTAATCTGTCTGCAGTCCCCAGCTGGGAGGGGTAAAACTGGTTGCCACCCAGGTCTGCATGGCCTCATCCGCCATGCTCTTGGAGTCGGGGATGTAGGTGGGAAGAGGGTGAAGGTCCTGTCTGTGGCCAGGCTCAGGGCACAGGCTATGGCTGGGGAGGTGCCACAGGGAGGTGGGAGCTCAGTGTGGAATGGACAGAATGGAGCTGGGGCACCACGGGGGACACAGCCCATCATCTACAGCCAGTCAGGGAGATCTCCTGGAGGAGGAGCATGCTCCAGGGCCAGGAGGGAAAGGGCTTCCCAGCAGCAGGCACAGTCTAAGCAAGCCTAAGGAAGCAGGCGGGGCCCAGCTGGTTCCAGTGTGCACGTGGTCTGGCCGGGGAGGCTGGAGAGGCATGCCAGGAACCACCAAGAGGGGCAGGCACCATCGCCTCGGAAGAGATGGCAGCTGGACGGAGGGGGAATTGGGAGGTCTGCTTGGTTCTGCTGACAGTTCTTGAGGAAAAACATGAGGACCTATTCTATTTCTATTTCTATGACAGAAACTGGGGTCCGGATGGAGAAGAGGTGATAAAGCCTTAAGATACCAAAGTGTTAGAATCCACAAGATGAGATGGCTAATCGGATGTGGCTGGATGGAAGGCAGTGGTCAAGGATGACTCAGTCTCTGACTTGGGTGATGGGGAAAATTGCCACAAACTAAGCCAGCATTCAAGCGGCGGAATGGGCTGGTGGGAGAAAGATAAATTCAGTTTAGGATAAATGCATCTGAGGTACCTGGGGCATATGCCAGAGGAGGTGAGCTTTGTACTCATAGTTAAAGGGAAACGAGGACTTAAACTACAGCCAAAGTCAAGCTAAACTCTTCAACTTAGGAAAGCAGTCAGAGCTGGCTAGAATTTGAGCTTAGTCTGAGGCCAGAGGGAAATCCAACAGCACGAACACCTGTTAGACCTGGCTAGGCTGTGTTCTAGAACTTGGAAAAGGATCCAGGGGTCTGAGCAGACCATAAGCTGAGTTCAGCAATGGTGTCCATCACTGCCAAGGACCATTAAAGAGAACTCAATTCAGGGTTTAAAGAGAACCTAACAGATTTAAGACCAACTGTAGTCATCTGACCTTAAATCATTGAAATGGGGCCTCTTCTCTGATCCTCTCTCTAACTCCACTTTCCCTTCTCTACACGACCCCAGCCTCTTGGCTGGCTAATGAAAACTCCCAAGCCCAGTCATATTTATTACCCTACTGGCCCCTCAGTGGTTCGCCATCTGATGTGGTGGGGGAGGTGGGGGCGAGGAGACCCACAGAGATGGTGGTCTGTGGGGCTGAGCCAAGCTTGCTCCTCCGCCTCCTCTCTGGGGCCACCCCCTCCTTACTTAGAGCAGCACTGAACAACACTCCAGGAGGCTGAGGAGGCAGCCGGTGTTTGGGTGCAGAATGGTAAGGCAGATCTCTGATGGCTCTTTCCTGTGGGCTGCTGACCCCAGGAAGGGGTGGGCAGGACTTGCCCTGGCCCGGGTATGCTATCTGCAATCAGGATTTGCTTATCAGCCTGATGGGGTAATAGGAGTGATCTCAGGCACGTGTGTGTGTGTGTGTGTGTGTGTGTGTGTGTGTGTGTATTTTCCTTCTAAGGAACAATTGGTTTTGATCAAATAACTAGAGTAAAAGTGATGCTGGTGTTTAGAAACCATCCCCTTCCCATTTCCTGGTTCCTGGCATAGACATTGGAGGCACTGTCTCTGGGGATCCAAAGGACGTGGCCCAGGCAGCACAGAGGCTTGGCTTTTCTTCCCACCCAGCAGCCCTGCCCTCGTCTGCTCACCACCCTCCTTGTCTGCCAAGCTTGGGAAGCCTCCCATCATTCTCCCTGGGGGCCGCTCAGCTTTGCCCCCTTTCCTGTCCACCTTACATGGTGGGGAGGGGGCAGGGTAGGACAGTGTGGGGAGAGGAACTGAGCCCCTGCACTCTCTTCCCACCTCCTCACAGAGGAGACCAGAGTGAGGCTGAAGTGGAACAGCACATGTCCCTGGTCACTTTGGTCACCACTCCTCTGACCCCATGTGCCATTGACCAGAGGTCAGCAGTGCGAAGGGTGACAAGGTGAGGGAAGAGAGAGGGAATGCTAGGCTATGGAGAAGGGTGACTGGAGCCCTAGAAGGCTGCCCAGGGAGGCAGGAGCAGAGAAAGAAGTCCGGGGGCCCTCTGAGGGAGCTGGGTCCTCGGCAGAGTAGCTGGGCAAAGAAGCAGGCAGAAAGTCTAGCAGGTCGGCACGTTCTGAGTCTGGGGAAGCCTGGGAATCCAAAAGCCCATCACGAAGGCTCTGAGGCAGCTCTGCAGTCAGACACACAGGAGGGCAAGCAGCTTGGCCTACACAGGGCCTCCTCCTGAGAGGGCACTCCTTCTGAACAAGGGGGATGCAGTCAGTGAAGCAGGGAGGAAGAACGTCTCTCAAGACATGACCCCAGAGAGCATCTCCTGGGAGGTAAACTGAGTACCAGTGCAGCCAAACAAGAAACAAGGTCAAGCCCGCTGGGGCTGAAAGCCGAGTAACTTAGAGCCTCAATTCACCTGCTGTGGCAGCTTCTGGCAAGAGACCTCCACCCGCCTCCCCTTCCAGGACATGCCGGGCTGCAGGCTACAGTGCCGAGAAGGAGGAGATGGAGGCGGGTGGTGATGTCAACCAAGGAATTAAGTAAGCAGAGGAACTGATAACATCGCCCAGCCAGGCCGCTGTGGGCAAGGTGACTCATCATAGCCGGGCCCACAGTCACAGGGTGATTGTTGTTGTACCCAGCCTGTGGGCCCCGGAGGAGGAAGGGCGCCGGGCCGCCGCGGCCGTGACAGGTTCCTCAGCGAGTCCCCTGCTCTGTGGAGAGGTCTCAGAACACAGTGTCCTCCCGCCTCCGGAGCTCTCCTCTGGCCCAGGAAACAGCCCTCCCTCCCACGCCTGCGATTATCTCTGTACACAGCATTTAGTGTGTGTGCTTGTGGGGTGTGTCGGGGTGATTTCCCCACACGCGTCCCGCTGGGTGCTCCAGGTGCTAGAGATTTCCAGCAGCAGAACAGTTGCTCCCCCTGGTTGTGCTGTCTGTAGAGACAACACCGGATGGCAAACGACTAACTGTGACCACACTGTGACCACATGGCATCCTCATGGAGGGTACACCCTGTTCCTCCTGCTACAGGCACCCGGAGAGCTGCCCCCACTCACTTGCTCTCTTGGGCCTGGCTGAGGGGGCCAAAGCTGCTGTGAGCCAGGCAAAATAGTCTGCCAGACAGTGCCCTTCCTCATCTGCAGGGGCGCCATGTACTGTTGTCCAGGTAGAGAGCTGTACAACTTGAGGGGCACCACTCACTTTGCACTCTGTGTGCCAGCCTGCATGGACGGACACAGTGGCCCTGCCCTTTCCCCTTTCTAAATCATTGCTCACTCCCTCCTCCGTTCAGAGTGATCTATTCAGCTTGCCCTTAATATGGTGGGCTCCACACCAAGCTCTCCCTGTCTTATGCTTCTTCCTTCAGCACCTGATTCCATTCATTCATTCACTCATTGTGTAGCAGTTACTATTCTAGGCAAGTGAAGCCAGGGTGGCCTCTGAGGGAGCTGGGTCCTCAGCAGAGTAGCTGGGCAGAGAAGTGGGCAGAAGGCCAGCAGGTCGGCACGGTCTGAGTCTGGGGGTCTCAGACAGACCACCCTCTCTGACTCATGGAGCTTACATTCTAGTTGGAAGAAGCAATAAATAAAAATTTTAACACATAAACTTGCAAGTAGCAGCAAGTGCCATGAAGAAAAATAAAGCCAGGCCAGAGGATGGCGGGTGATGGGGCCTTACTCCAGCTGGGACTGTCCAGAAAGGTCTGACGAGGTGACCCCTGAGTGGAGACCTGGAGACTGCAAAGGAAGGGAACTTCCTGACAGAGCCCATCCTCCAAGGCACTCAATGCCAAAAGGAAGTTCTATAACTCAGCTGGTTCTGCCAGGAGCCTGTGGCATGGCCTGGGGCACTCGCTTCCCAGCACTGGTGTCCGTTTCCTCCTAGACAAACAAGAGGCCTGGTTGCACTGGCTCTAGCATGAATTTACTGCCCTGTAGGTGTGAAGAACTTGGTGATGAGAGCCTCTGACATCACGCTAGCATCATTTCCACCTGGGTTGGAAGGTCAGCTCCACTACCTGCAAGGTGTGTGACCGCAGGCAAGTGACTTAGCCTCTCTGAAACAGCTTCCAGGGTAAAATGAGGGTTAAATGAGGTTGTGGATATGAAAACACCTGGCATGGTAGGTGCTTAATTGATATTTTCTAGGGCCCCACCTCTTCCAGGGAGGTGAGGAGGGAAGGTGAAGAGGTGCTGTGAAAACGTTGGTTTTCAGGAAAGGAGCCTGGAGAGGGCAATGCTGCCCAGACATGCAGCGGAATAGCCGAGGGGGTGGCACCCAGGCTGGGGCCTGCCTCTGCAGACTGGGCCTGGAGGGGCTCACCTTCCCCCTGACGTCAGCAGGTGGGGACAGGAGGGGAGCTGTGGTATGAGCCCTTGAACTGTCACACCGCAGCCTGACTTTCAACTTCCTCTAGAGGCTCAGGGTATGCTCATCTTGTTTCTCTTCCTTCCTCCTGTGGGCTCTCTTCTTGGGGTGAGCTCTCTGCAGCCCCAGACTCTAGTTGCTATGCTCCCTCTCAACCCAGAGCCCAAGGAGGGAGGTGGAAAGTTAACTTGAGTCCACCCTGGTCAACAAGCCTTTCTCAAGGCCAGACATGCATCTGGGCTCCTGGACCTGTGGAGGAGCACAAGAGGGTGCTGGGAGCTCCAGAACAGCAAGCAGGGACCTGCCAGGTACAGAGTGATAGGTGATAATAAAACAGCAAGAATAAGAGTTAGCCCTGGCTGGCTGGCATGGGCCAGGCTCTTCTCACCCACGACCTCATTTGACATTCATCCCGTGATGTGGGTCCCCTTTCATACTTGAGGAAACTGAGGCGCCAAGAAGTAGGGGTGGTGGGCACTCTGGGCAGCAGCGTTCACGGGCATTCCTCCTGTAGGAGAGGGCTGGGAAAGCCTTCATGGCAGAGGGGACTTGGAGAGGCAGTGAGAAGGGGAGCGCTAGGGTGGGCAGACCAGGCTGAGCCTGGCAGGAGGGGCTTTGGGGGATTCTGGCCCCCTGGATGTAGCAGGCCAAAGTGCCAGCCCCCAGATCCAACCCAGCCCACCCCTACTGCATTAGATCCCCAAGGCCCAGGACCCTGAATCTCTGACAAGCTCCCAGGTGACCTGGAAGCAGCTGGCGCAGCTTGGGAGGCAGAGCTGGCCTGGGAAGTCCCGGTGGAGTCCATTTTCCTGGGGGGGGCCCCTCCTGGCTCTGAGTCCGGCAACAATAATAGTAACAACCATCATTAACTGACAGCTTTCTTGTGTCCCAGGTGCTGTGCTAAGGATTTTGTGTATATGAACCTATTTAACCTCACAACAGCCCTGCCAGGCAAGAAATTGGGCCCATGCCTAAGGTCATGCAGGGTTGGCATTAAACTCAGATGCCTGTCCCCAGAGGCCACACTCATTGGCCCCTCATAGCAGGGGGCCTGCAGTAGAAAAAGCAGCAGTGATGGGGCTCAAGCTCCAGGCCGGGGCAGGGCGGGGTTACAGCTAACAGGTTTCTGAGCAGGGGACGGCATGTTCCCCCAAGGACTGACCAGTGTGTGCGTGATGGATCTCAGGGGCAGACAAGCTCAATCCTTCCCGGGGCTGAGTGTTGAACGTGGTTTTGACAGGAGAAGGCAATAGAGGGCAATGCTTACCCCCAAAAGAAAGAATTGATCACGAGGCTAGGTCCCATGGCCTGGCAGGGTCAGACTGAGGCCACCTGTCTGTCTGTAGGCACATGTGTGTGTGTTCACATGTGTGTGTTCACATATGTGTGTGTATAAATGGGGGGGAGGGAACCCTGTGTGTGCCTGTTCACAGGGAAAGCCCATATTCTACCCCCACCTGCTGCAGCAGCCACAGAGAACAGAGCGCCCTGACTCTAATCTGCACCTCCTGAGCCTCAAAACCACGGGCACGTCAGCGACACGTGCAGAGGGGCTGGGTGGGAGCTGGGGCCACGTACACAGGGTTCACAGCTGGGTAGCAACACTCATATGCAGGGTGGACACGGGATAGACTAGGGTTCTTACCCCCAGAATTCTGTCCCCTGAAGGCAGGTGGTGGGTAGGGGGGAGCTGGACTCCCCCACCCTGGGCCACAGGGCACAGAGTTCAGCCCCTCTGACCACAGGGCCACCAACCACCCTTCCCTGTCCCTCAGAGGACTAGCCAAGGCTTTGGGGGAGGCAATTCCCATTTTCCCCACAAGATTCTCCTCTTTCTCGCTTCTCTCAGCTCCAGTCCTGACAACAACCAAAATACATGTCTAATGAGCACCTAAAATGGCCCAACACAGCTCTAGGCACTTGGAATACATCAGTGAAGAAAGTAAAGAGCACTTCCTCAGCAGGCTGCCATTCTTGGTGGAGAAGCAGACAATGGGCAGAATAGGTAAACTATGTAGTATGTAAGTGGGTGATGGGTGCCATGGAAAAAGAGGAACAGCAGGGCTGGGAGAGTGCTGGGTGGGCAGGAGAGTGTATGTGAGAGAGTGTGAGTGTGTGAGAGTGTGAGAGAGAGTGAGGGGGAGAGGTGTGAGAGAAAGTGTGAGGGAGAGTGGG
>JAQZBX010038353.1:0-23760 GCA_029593785.1 Cabassous unicinctus | reverse complement strand
CCCCAGGATTGTCTGAAATGTTGCAGGAGCTTCATCTAGTAGCTTTGTTTGTGGAGAAAAAGTACACTGAAACCCATGAGTCCAGTTGCAGGGGTATTCAGCATCTACTGCACGTAAAATCCACCTGTGCATCTTACTAAAATGCGGATTCCTGGACCTCATCCTCTAAGTTTCTGATTCAGAAGGTCTTTGGAGTAGAGCTGGGAATCTGCATTTTTAACAAGCATTTTATAGAAGCACTTGGCCTCAGCCAGGTGATTCTGCAGTAGGTTAGGTGGAGGTGGCCTGCAGACTACACTTTGGGAAACACAGAGAGAGAGAGAGATCTATGTATATATTTTGAACATGGGACTCCATTTTATTTTCTTACAAAATATAAATCTCTATAAAGGGTATTTTTTAAAAGCTGTGATGAAATAATACAACCAATCTAAAAAGTGAAAACAAAATTCAAATACCCATGATTTGGAGAACACAACAACAAAGTCACCTGACTGGTTTTTCAACCAACAGCTAACCAGGTGTTTTTAGCAAGTGGAATTTAAATATTTAAACCTTAAATCCCCTAGCGTGTTTCCATTCATCTGATATAAAACCACGACTCATGGTTACTGAGAATAGATTTGGCTTGCTCAAAGAGTTTTCAGCATCTTTCCCCCAACACACACATGTATCCAATGAGGGCAAATTGGCTGAAAAATATTTACATAGAATTTTCCTTAGAACCCTTTCCTGGCTGCAGGGCCCTAGTCATTTTTTTCCAGCTTCCTTTTTGGTGGCCCTGCCTGAACCTCAATGCTGGGGCACAGAATGTTGGAAGAACTATAGATAGATAGATGATAGATAGATAGATAGATAGATAGATAGATAGATAGATAGATAGATAGATAAAGGTAGGATAAGATAAGATAGCATATATATATTCCTGGTTTGAAGAAAGTTTTGATATTGAAGATAAGCAATTCATGCATATTCCTCAAGGCTCAAGCCCCTTTCCAAATGATTGGGCATGTTAGTCAATGACTAAGGATTTGTTGACTTCTTGAATGAGAAATACCAGGGAAAGATACAAAGATCATACAATCTAGCCACCCTAAGGGCAATTGTTATGCTTGATCCACCCTGAAAGAGTAGAAGACATTTTTGGACCCGTGAATATTTGCAGTTTTGTTTGCTTATTTGCTTTGTAAAATTGTTGACTTTGAAGTTTCCCTCATTTCTTTTCCCTAGGCTATATTACTCGACAGGAAGCCTTGGCTCGTGCTGCTGTACTGAGAGAGTCTGCCAAGAAAGCCTCAGCCAAGGCAGAATCTCAAAGAACCATCCCTTGGAAGCCTTCGGCCAGGACAAGAAAACGGCCATCCCCACTACCTCTCTCTGTGCTTTCTCTTCGGTCCAGGACCCGAAGCTCGGAGCTTTGATCATCCAGGAAACATGACTGTGCATAAGCCCTGAACCTGGCAGGTTGTCCATGCCAAGAGGCTTGTAATGGGTGCTTAGTGCATATTTGTTGGATGAGAATGCATAAAAGTATAACTTCTAATACAGACCCCAGACCTAGAAATAATCTCTCTCCCATTGACAGGGATTTTACCAGCAAGAACAAGTAGAGAGTGTTAAAAGCACAGAGCTGAACATAAAACTACTTCTTTACATAGAGCCAGGAGAATAAAATGACTTAAAGCTTTCAACAGAAAAGCTTCCTTTGAATTAGAACCTCCCACAGAAATCCCAAGAACAGTGAAAAGGAACAAGTGGCAAGAGGGTACCAGGACCTCTGTCATTTAGTGACCATTCCCTGCCAGCTATAAACTGCAATTATTGAACCTTAAACTCTGCAAACCAACAAGGAGTGACACTGAGGACAGAGAGTTTCTGGTGCCACATCATCTCAGCAGTTATTGGATTGGGTATTTCCATGTCCTCTTCTCTTCCTCTTCCCCATCAAGCACTAGCATTAAACTTGGCCCCAAAGCTTCAGGTTCTCACCTGACTCAATCACTTTGTGTCATCTTGAAGTTTGGGCTTAACAGCCTGCCCTAGCTTGGTTGATTCTGCAATGTTGTAATTGACCTTGACAGGGTAGGAGAATTCACACACCCACTTTCCCCCGGCTGCCAAGAAACACTCTCAGCACAACAGAGAAATAGCCCCAAAGAATCATCTCAAATCTTACCTTTCCATGGCTTAAATGGTTTTAAGCAAGGATGGAAGACCACAATAATAAAAAATGAGATAATGGTAAGTCAAATCATCATATACATGATATAGTATTATATGATATTAATATATTAGTATATATAATATATTATATTTAATAGTTCTTTTCACCACCAGTGATTTTTTGGTGTTTAAAATTAAACACCATAAATTTATGCTCACATAAAGTGAAAATTTTAAAAATGCCTTTTCTTCATCTTCTTTTTTAAATGCTCCACCCCTTCTCCCTTTCAATTCAGTCAATGGCTTTGTCATTTTCATGAAATGAGTAGTTAAGATGGAATATACATATTCTGGGCAAGGAATGTGCTAGCATTGATCTGAAAGGAAGATGTTGCAATAGCACCAGAAAAAGAATCTCATTATTATTATCTTCTCTCAGCAAAGAAGCGTCTTGGCCTCTGCAAATCCTGGCCCTGACTCATGTATACTAAGAAGCTTTATACTTCTAAGTTGATAATTGTTAGCTAGGCTTAAAAGAAGAAAAAAAATCAAACTGGGGTGAGTTCTACTGGGCACCTGTGGTGGTTTGAAACTTTCTGTACCCCAGAATATCATGTTCTTAAAGCTAATCCATTCCTGTGAGTGTAAACCTATTGTAAGTAGGACTGTTTGATGAAGTTACTTCAGTTAAGGCATGGCCCAGGGTGGAATCCTTTTACTTATAAGAGAATGAAATTCAGACAAAGAGAGAGAAAGTCACAGAAGCAAGAAACTGAAAGCAACTAAACCCTGAAAGAGAAGAGAGAGACCAGCAGATGCCACCATGTGCCTTGCCATGTGACAGAGGAGTCCAGGATGGTTGGCAGCCAATCTTTGGGAAGAAAGTGTCATCTCAATGATGCCTTGATTTGAACAACTTTTTTAGCCTCGAAAACGTAAGCTAATAAATTCCCATTATTAAGCCAACCCATTTCATGGTATCTGCTTTCAACAACTTAGCAAACTAAAGCAGCACCCATCTTAAGAGCTAGAGGTATGTGGTAGATCTCCCTTGACTTGTACTAAGCTTCCTTTTGTTTCCACCATGGGGCTTTTATCCTTCTGAACTTCTTACATGCTCTTTTGTCTTAGACATTTTTTTTCATAAGCATAGATATTTGCTGCGTAAGCTTCAGCAAGTGATGCAGAATATCAAGGAGACCATTTATGATTCCGAGCCACATCCTTACATGAAAAATCTGAGAGGCACCTTGTTCCAGATGAAGGCTTTTAAGGGCTCATTGGCCGTTGAATATCATAGGTCCTTGCGAAGGACACAGATCCAGGTTGGTGCAAAAGTTTCCACTTGTTGGCTCTCTTCCTCCTTGTGAGAAAGATAACGCCCTCCCCCCACCTTCAGCCCTGCACCCAAAGCTTATGAGGTATGTAATTGGTTACGGTGCAGGAAAAAAGGTGTTAACCTGGGAAGTCAGTGCAAAAGATGATGAGAGGTGAACCTGTAACTTTTAGGAGATTCTACTGCTTTGACCTGTTTGAGACTACACATCCTGCTCTCAAAATGTCAAGAGACATAATCAAAAAATTATTCCCTTTGGTACACATAGTCTCAAACCACCACACTCCAGAGAGTAACGACCATTTCACCTGAAATTCCTAGTGCCTAGCACAGGGCCTAGCCCATAGTAGGCAAATTTACAAAGATCTGCAAGTCAGAATTGTCTCTGACTTTGTAGTATTATTCTAGGGTCCCAGGAAACCACAGCTACTGACATGGAGTAGCACAAGTAGCCACAGTATATCAAAAGTGGGGTGTTGAGAGCAGTCCACCCTGGGTGCAAGCAATTGGGGTGCATCATCCATAAAGAATTTTAAAACAATAATAAAACTGACCAAAAGCTGGTCTGCTTTTTATATTTACCATGAGCCAGAACTTCTAAATAATGTCAGTGATAACATATCTCCCTATCCCCAAAAACTTGTTGGTCTATGTTCTAAACAATTGCTGAGTTTACTGATGAATTTTTAAAATTTATACATAAGCTTCAAATAAGCACATTTTTTACTGCTTCTCCTTTAATAACCATTGTATTCTACATGGAAGGTAATTCAGAGAAGTCTGTGTTACACAGTAGGCTCCCAACACACAGAATCAGCTCACATATCTGTAACACTGTGGGACTATATCTTCTTACATTTAAGTAGCAAATTTGAAATGAACTATGATCACACTATGATAATAAAGATGAAGAAACAGAACTTGAATTACTTCAATTCTGTTATTCTATGTGACCACATAGAGTTTTCTTTTCCTAAAACAACTTTATTGAAGTATAATTTACATGCCATGAAATGCATTCATTTAAATGAGTCTTGACAAAAGCATACGTTCATGCAACCACCATGGATATAGCACATTTCCATTATTCCCAGAGTTCACTTGTGTCTTTTTGCAGTCCATCTCCTCCCCCAAACTCTGGCTCCTGGTAATCCCTGATGTCCTTTCTATGACTGTAGTTTTGTCCTTTCTAGAATTTCATGTGATTGGAATAATAAAATATGTAGTTTTTTGTGTCTGGCTTCTCTGTTAGCATGATGCCATCAAGATTCATCCATCTGGCAAATATCAGTAGTTTGTTCTTTTTATTGCTATGTAGCATTCTATTGTATTAATTATTAATACACCACAATATGTTTATCCATTCACCAGTTAATAAATATCTGGATTACTTCTAGCTTTTGACTTTTATATAATTTTTTAAAATTATAAATATTTGAGTATACATCTGTTTTGTGTGAACATGTTTTTATTTATCTTGAGTAGATACCCAGAAGAATGATTGCTAGGTCATATGGTAGATTCATGTTTAACTTTATAAGATACTGCAATAATGTCTTCCAAAGCGGCTGCAACATTTCACATTCCCACTAGCAGTATCTTAGTGTGCTAGTTGCCCACATGCTCAGCAACACTTGGCATTGTCAGGATTTTAAATTTTCACTATTCTAGAGGCTATGGCTGTGAACAGAAGAGAACATGGATGTGTGGAAGATATTACCACTATTAGTTATAGTCACCTTTTTATAGGGAGTTCTTACAAATCTTAGGAAGGGACTCACAATAGACATGGGAGTAGTGATGGCAATCATCTTGGAAATTTAATAGAAGAAATTTCAAAGCATAGAAGCAGACCCTGATAAGGCAACTCTCCAAGGGTTGTAATAGGTGAGGAAGAAGATGTAGCAGCAAACTCTGCAGGATGGGCCATCCCGACACAAATCTACGATGTGCGTTCAGTATGTCTCAGTAATTTCTCACCTTTCCTTGTTTATATTGTTAATATAAACAATATCCCACCACCACCACGAAAATCTTCATGCACTGTGTTAGCTATCTACTGCTGCATAACAATTTACCCCAAAACTCATGATTTAAAATAACATTTACTATCTCATGGTTTCTTGGTCAGGAATCTGGACATGGCTTCACTGGGTCTTCTGGCTCAGGGTCTCTCACAAAGCTACAGTCAAGTTGTCGGCTGAGGCTGGGGTCTCATCTGAAGATTCAACCAGGAAAGGATCCACTTCCAAGAGCAGAATTTGCTTCTGTGGGAGCTATTGGACTCAGGGTCTTAGTTCCTTGCTGCTTGTTGACTGGAGGCTGCCCTCAGTTCCCTCAGAGCTCATGGACCTCTCCATAGGGCAGCTCATAAATGGGGCTCACTTCATCAGAGTTAACAACAGAGAGCAAGAGAGAGTCACAGTCTTTTGTAACCTAATCTCAGAAGTGACATCTCGTCACTCTTTGCTATAGTCTATTCATTAGACTATAGGTCGAGCCCCTATATAGGAACAGGGGATTACATGAGAGTATGAACACCAGAAATCACTGGGAGCCCTTTTGGAAGTGGTCTACCAAAGCCAGGACTACGTAAGGTGAGTGAGGTGCCTTGGGTGAAAATTTTAAGGAAACATTCATTCTTCTACAACTCTGACAGGAAATTCTATTTAGCCTCACCCTATACTTGGCTCTGCTGCCTGCCACAGGCACCCAATGCCTGTATGCTGACTTCTGGCACCCAGTCAGGACTCCCTGCCAAGACACCCAGTTTGAGCCTGTCTTCTGGGTCAACTGTCCCATCCTGCACACTTTCTTCCTGCTGTGACCCTTTCTTGAAGCTTAGTTGTTTTGTATTCCAATCCTCCAATGTGCTTCTGGGGGAAAACGCTAACAGAATAACCTAAAATGCTTAAGAACGAATACCTAATTCATATGCAATCTGTATTTCTTTGGGGGTATTTATCAAAATGTAACCCACACCCCCTGTATCAGCCTCACCGTGGATGCATGAAGATAATACAGATTCCTGGGTCCCATCTTTGACCCAGTGAGTTAGAATCTGGAGGATAGCATTCCATGTGATGCTTATTCTTACTAAAGCATTTAAGAAGCGACTTCCATAGGCATAATGGTTTAACCCTAATAAACTGAATTTCTCTTGGCAAAAATTTAGGGGCTGCAGCTGCATGATGGGAGGGGCTTTATGAGTAGGGCAAGTATCTCCATGCTAACCTTCAATCACCTCATTTAAATAAAATGCTTATTATTCTTATGTGAAAGCCAGCTGTAACCAAAGATATGTTTTAACTTATTAGATGAATCTACTAAAATGATTTATTTTTTCCAGAACTTATTTGTTATTGCTAACTCCATCAAAATGAATCCTGTCTTGATTTTCCATTTCTTTCCTAGTCCAAGAGTTCCTGCACCTTTTCAATTCAAATGAGTTGCTAATTGCACACCTAGTAGAAGGAAACCATTATTTCTGCCTCATTGACTCTGCTTTCCCTTCCTAAATTAGAGTCAGTTGCTTGAAATGCCATCAATCCCTATGTTGGAAATCAATGTCTTGTCAGGCTCTGGAGAATTGTCACTCATTTTTCTCCATATTAGAGCTAGCGTTGAGCCAGCTACACAATGGATTCAATCAGGTCAGAAGTAGAGGAAATCCCTGTAGCTATTGGAAACCACAGCCTAGGTGCAAGGTCAGAGGCAATTACCCAATTGTAATTGAGCCAAACACGCAGACTCTATAGAAAGGAAGTTCCAGGGCATCCTCCTGACTCAGGAAGCATGGTGCACCTGAGGACAATTGCCTGAGGCAATTGACCCTGCTTATAAACACAGGGTCCTAGAGAAAGAAATATTCTACTTTAAAAATAATGTCATGTATAGAGAAGGACAATTAAAATGACTTGCCAAGACATCACAGAAAGTCAGTGATGTTCCAGAAGCCCAACTTTCTATAAGAAAAAAATCACAGGTAAGTAATGTAAGTACATGACATTTAAATTCAATATGCAAATATATTATGTGCTGCATTGTGTAGTCATATAAGTAAGGAAGTATCAGAAGACAAAGTCCCATAAGTCAGGGGGTCTGTTTGGAGCACATCTAAGATGCGGAAGGAAGAGAGGGCTGTAAGATCCAGGCTGTTGGTACAGAATGTGATTCCATTCCCTAACTGACAGGCCAGAGAGCTGAAAAGTCTGATAGGTATGTGGTGTGTGACCAGGTGGATGGAAATACTAGTCCGCCAGCTCAAGAAGCAGATAATGAGTTAATTGAGATTAAGAGAATATATGTATAATCTATGTCAGTTAAATTGTCGTTAATTTGGGGGAGAGAGAGTCAGGTGCTGAGGTTCAAACTATCAGTTTCTTTTCTACAAAAGAAAGGGGGGAAGGGAATCTGCAAAAATAAGTTATTTCAGAATTTATCATAATACTTAGTAGCACTTACATAAGTGAAAACCAGTAAAGTATAATAAAATCTTTCCACATATTTCAAAATTAAAATTTTATAACTGTCTCATAGTGAGATGGGCTATTTTAAGTGGCTACTCTAAAACTGTTTAGTCATTTACATATTGGTGCATTTTGTAATACCTGAGAGCTAGTGGAAAAAACATTCATTCATGTCTGTGTTTACAAGCAGTTAGTTTTGCCTGAGTTACAGAGGGCATATACACAAGTAATGGGAAACAACTCTAGGAAGAAATTCCAGCTTGGTCATGGAGAAACTTGACTAGACTTTAACTGGTAGACAATGAGGAGTCACCAGAGTTGTTTTTAGCAGGAGCTTGGTCTGAGACCGTGTTAAGACTGAGCAGGATGAATCAGAGACAAGGAGAGAATCAGGGAAGCTATCCCAATACTCCAAGAACAGCAGTGGGAGAAGGTAACTCAGGAATGAAATACAGGGAACAAAAGCCAAAGATCTGGTGGCAGAAAAAAATCACAGCGTTACGTCAGGTGGATGTGTGTGATAGAAAAACAAAAGAACAGAGTTAAATTAAAAATACAGGGGGAAATGGCCCTTAGTAGGAGAGCTGACTTTGGGGACAATGAAATATTGTCTGGTTTGGGACAAGTAGAGTCTGCGGCCCCTGCATGCCACAGGCACTGGCATGGGCCATGGCAAACCTGAGGATTGTCCTGGGGGTGGTGAAGAGGTGAGAAGGGGAGGGAAACCAGGAAGGAGAGGAGGAAGAGAACGGAGCAGGGGCAGAACCTGGGGGGATTTGGGGGGCGGGGGTGGAGGTTTGTGCCACTTGGAGCCACAGAGGAGCCTGTAGCAGAGTTGAAAGGGATCATTGGAGAGGCAGGAGGAGAGCCAGTCTCGCAGAGGTCCAGAGCAGGGAAATTCAAAAGGGAAGGGCTAATGCCTGCATGAGCAAGGTGAAGACTAAGACAAATCATCGCTCTTGCCAATGACTGACCTTAGAAAAGCAGTTTTATTCAGGTGCGAGGACAGCCACTTTCCAAGGCTGGTTCTCTGAAAGTGGAGTGGGTGGAACAATGAACCCAGAGTGATTTCAAGGGTTGTACAAAGTGCTTTTAATATTTAACTCAGCATCCAGTTATGCTTCTGTAATTTTTTTAGGAGGTACCAGGGATTGAACCCAGAACCTTGTACATGGAAAGTAGGCATGCAACCACTGAGCTATACCCATTCCCCGTGTTCCTGTATTTTTTAATTCTACCTAACCTTCCTTGAAATTCCTATTTAAATCTCATTTTTTCTCCATTCACTTAAGCATAATATTTCCCTTCCACAACAAGAGAAGGCATGTTCAAATGCTGATACCAGTCTTATGATGACATTCTATCAGGCAGAGCATATTGTTATTGCCATATATTTTATTACTTTATTAGTACATGTTATAAAATATGTACTTATGAACAATTGCTACTACAATTTGATATGTCCAATCCACTGCTATAGGAATTTTGAGCAACAGAGTCGTTTTTAGTAAAGAAATTGAGATGAGCAAAGGTGAAATTCAGAATTCTATGCCATGTGCAAAATGAAATGATCCATTTTAAAGGCTGGATGTAACTAAGATACTATAGATACACTTCAATTTAAGACAAACCATTCCATTCATAACTGTTAAGAATACACTAAAGCTAGGAAATTAAAGTCAGATAAAAATCTCTTAACAAAATGTCAACTGTTTCATCTGCAAAGAACAGCAGGAAGCTTTTAAAAAATATATCTTTTCTGACTAATGATTTAAAACCTGTGTTAATTTCAGTAAATGCAAGGGGACGATTATAGTCAGTACTTAGAAAATAAGAAAATGGATGTATAAGATGCAGATTGTATTTTTAAAAAATCCATTCCCTGTAAAAATTATCAATGCCAACAAAGATCTGGGGATGGAGGGGTGGGGCTGGGATTGAAAAAGACAAGCAAAAATGGTGCAGAACAGAGATAGAGGGAATTTTTTATGTGGAATTTAAAAAATAAATCAATTAAAGCGGGAGCCGTGCTGTTTATTGTGATTAATCATATTAATAGAACTCTTCTGAACAAGATATATTCAATTGAGGAGAGAGAGAAGACATATAAATAAATCAGGATTTTAATTGACTGCCTTTGCCTTAGGATGTAAGAAGACAATGCCACAGAGTCACGGCTGTGTCTGTCCAACTGCAAACAAATGCTCCAGCAGGGAGCACCGTCGGCGGCAATGTTTATGAGTGTGCCCAAGGCAGGCTTGGAAGAATAAAATGTTTCCCAAGAGGAGGGAAGCCTGGAAATCGGAGCTTTGCTCAGAACGCCATTCTCATCATTCTCATTAACAGCCAAAGGATTCGCTGTCATAAAGCCGGGGTCACACCAGTTTAATCGATGTTCTTCTAGCTCACTCACCACTTATTTATTGAGTGGTCCTCAGGAAGGCACTGAAGATCTTGTATTTAGTGAAATGTCTCTGTGTGGTCATCGTTACCGTTTCCTTATGGGCCAGTTGCCCTGACTTGCTGACCAAATCCAAGTGGATGCTCTCCAAAGGTGCTGGGGAGTCTGCTATAGAGTGTAGGCTCTGCTCCCATGGGCCATTCATAATCCTTGGAATTATGCTGTGCAGAACTCAGCCCAGTGGGAGAACAAAAGAAAGGGTCCTAGCAAGCTACAGAGGAGCCCACCTGCAGTTCTTTCCTCTGCCTTGACACAGGGTATCGTGGCTCTATAGACATGTTAGGAAAACTCATTTTTGAGCAAAACTAAGTAACATATGATCTTGCAGACATTACCTGCTCATAAACACGTGTTCTCTCTTGTCTGCGTCCCCATGTTTGTCTTCCCTGAAGTCACTTTAGTGTCATAGTTAAGAGCACAATTATGAGGCCCAATTATGTGGATGGAATTCCTTATGAGTCACTTAACAGCTGCATAACAATGGGCAAGGAACTCCACCTCCATGCCTCAGTTCCCTCATTTGCAGAATGGGGATAATAATAGTTCCTACTTTGTAGGGTTTTGTGATGGTGAACACACCATACCTGACATGGTATGCATTCGTTTATGTTAGCACCTAATTAACTTGATTTTAAAAGTGTAAGAATTATGGTAACAGAAAAACTAATACTCAGTATTTCATACTGTTTCATCATTTGCATGGCACATTTACATGTATCACATTTGATCAAAGGCCAGTTTGGTTAAATGAGTTCATTAAGAGAGTTTTCCAGAAGAAGTTTGTTATGGCTGTCAGTAGGTGAATCCTCATTATCTCCTCTTTCAAACCCTACTGCATTTTGGAAAATGCATTACAAAAGAAGGATAACAGGAATGATTGAAGAAATGAAGAAAGGAAAAAAAAAAAGCTCCAAACTGGAAACAACCCAAATGTCCCTGGATAATAAAATAGACAATTGTGGTCCATTCAGACTATAGAATATGACCCAACAATAAAAAGGAATGAATTATAACATGCATCAAAATGGATGAGTAAAAAAAACAAAAACAAAAAACACCATAACACTTGAGTGAAAGAAACCAGACAAAAAAGAATATACATTAGATGATTCCATTTATTGAGAGTTCAAAAAGTCCAAACTAAACAATACTTAGAGATGTATAGTGACCACTGTGAAACTGAGGGTAGATGGAGGAGCTGGGGATGACAAGGGACATATGGGGGGTGGCTGGGGGAGGGTGTTTCTGTAATTCCTGCAATATCTCATTTTCTTGACCTGGGTGGTGCTTCCTTGAATGTTTGCTGATAACAATTTGTAAAGCTATGTTTTTATGGTTCTTTCTGTGAGTTACAATGATTTTTTAAAGAAAGACTTTAAAATGATCTCAAAAATGAGTTTAGAATTTTTCAATAAATAAAACTTTTATGAGGAAAGATATTAGAAATGACAGTTAAAAACAAGTAGAGTAAGTCTCTTCGTTATATGAATATACCCCATTCCCAACATCACTTTCTGCACATGCCCTTTCAAACACTTTGCTTTCTGCACCAGCTCAATTCCAATATCATTCAGTCATAAAAGATGGAAGGATAATTATTAATAAATGCACTAATGACATTCCCACAGTTCACAGGTGGGATCTGGTTCTGTTGAGACATAAGAATAAAACCTGGCTAGACAAGGTGATGAAACATACTGTTGAGAGAAACTTTTTCAAAAAAAAACAGACAAGCATCTTTTATATAATCTGCTCCTCCTCTATTTCAGACTCAAACCTTTTTCAGAGACAGGAAAAAGTCTTGGATAATAATGGTTCAGTTCAAGTTCATTCCCATGTTCCAAAGAATGGCTCATAGCAACAGTATTCTTTTGATCTATTTGTAACATTTTAAACAAGAAACGCTTTTTATGGCCTAAACCTGGTAAAATTGAAAATACCTGCACTACAATGTTGACCCCCTTCAGAGAAATCACTTAAATGTGTAACTATAAAGGAATAAAGTTAAACAAAACCCATAAGATAAAAGAAGACAGTTTTTTTTTAAGACAACCATCTTATTTTTCTTTTTAAAGATTTATTTTATTTTTATTTATTTATCCCCCAGCCCCTTGCTGCTTGTGCTCGCTGTGTCCATTTGCTGTGCATTTTTCTATGTCTGCTTGTCTCCCTTTGTTGTATCATCTTGCTGTGTCAGCTCACCGCAATCGAACCCAGAGCCTACCATATGGTAAATGGGAGCCCAACCACTTGAGCCACATGTGCTTCCCAAGACAACCATCTTAATGGGAACTTGTTTCCCTTGAGGAATTCTCCAGGAGCCAGAATGTCATATGAGTGTCACCTGGCCTAGGAAGACTTCTTGACCTTGGGACTTTTATAAAGATGACAGATGACTTGAGAATGACTAGTCCCAAATAAAACTGTTCTTGTACACCTTCATTTTAGTTTGACTCTTGAAAGCCAAAAAAAGAAACAGTCCAATGAAACCCATTTTATTTATTGTGAGGATATTGTTGGAGAATTCCCTCACCTCATCATGTAGGAAACTCTCAAGGCTCAGTTCCAAAACCAAATGGCTTCCCCCTGAATAATTGTTTACCCTTTAGGCAAATCAAGCAACTGCCTCATTCTTTGCATTGCCTATAAGGAATTTCAGTGCAAAATTTGAAGTATACCATTAACATGGGCAGACTTTGATTTCATTTAATATTTTGTGTCCATAATTTGAATTCTCCCTGGTTTCTGTATTTGCTCATTTTCATAAGCAAATACAAAGGCCAGTGAAGATAATCTTTACTGGCCTTTGTGCCCTTATCTTGTTGCCCTCCCATCAGTGGTGCACACACTTGCAGAAAGGATCTCTAACACTCAGATTGATCACATTCACTCCCTGGTTCAATTTTTTAAATGGTTCCCCATTATTTAAAAGGTAAAACAAAACTCCTTAGAATGGCTTATAAAGACCTTTTACATTCTGAGCTCCTGAGTCTTCACCTCTCTCTCCTTGAAGTCTATCCTATCCAGAAAACCTTGTCGTGCTTCACACATGCCAAGTTCTCTTATTTCCCATATTTCTATACTGACTGTTCCCTCCACCTGAAATTCCCTCCACTCTTTGGTCAGCCCAGGACCCTTCCATTCATCTTCAAGACCCACCTCTGAGAAGCCTCCCTGACCCCAGGCAGACTCCAGCATGCCTTCCCTTATGTTGCTACAGAATCGGACCCGTATGTCTCTTATAGAAAATTATTCTGGTGTTTTGAAATGACTTCCTCATATGTCTCCTTCTTAGACAATGATCTCTCTGTGTTCAGGCACTATGTCTCACTTTCCTTTGTATCCAGAGCCTCACATAGAACTCAGTTAAATAAATTGATAAGGGAATGATAGATGGAAAGGTCAGCTTGAGGGGTTTGGATGCTAGATCCAAAGGACTGCACTCTTAAGCAGTAGACTCCAGCAGGAGTCAGCAAATAATGGCCTGAAGGTCAAATCTGACCCACAGCCTGTTTTTGTGAATAAAGTTTTATTGATAAACAGTCATGCCCACTTGCTTAATTATCCTTTAGGCTGCTTTCACTCTCCGACAACAGAGTTGAGTAGTTTGACCAAGATCAAATGGCCCACAGAACCTAAAATATTTACTATCTGTCCTTTTACAGAAAAAGTTTGCTGACCCCTGAACTGGAGGCACACTTATGGGCCAGCATCATGGACCTCAGATGGTGTCCTGCCATAGAAAAATGTTCATCATGCAAAATATGCAGATTAACCCTTTAGATTTGCCTTTTCTATTCTCTTGCTCCCTTTGAAAGCCAGTACCCCCATCCCTGCAAGCTGAACTCAGGTCAGCCTTCAGAATCTTCATAGCCTACTCAAGCATACTGAGAATTGGGATCTTCCACTTACCTATCACATCTAACTGTGAGAGCAGAAATGCTAATTGTTCCTCAGTTTTCAGTCTCCCCTTCTGCCATTTAGTAACATGTGACCCTCAGTTTTGGCTAGGCACATGACTGCTTTCCTAGAGACTGTATTTCCCAGCCTCCCTTGCAGCTTATGGCCATCTGAGAATGTTCTGGCAAATGGAATGTGAACAGAGTGATGGATGCAATTCAGAGTTTCTGCTCTTTCAAGGAAGCTCTGAGCTCTCACTTCCTCTTTCCTCCCTCCATTGGGTTGGAACATATGGCTATGGAGAGGATGAGCCAACTTTGATCATACAGATGAGGATAATACCTGCAGTAATCCTGAGATAGAAGGAGCCTGTGACCTCTTCAACCTCATAGAACCGAACACCCCTATCCTCCCAGACTGCCTTCAACCCTGGCTTTTTCTTCCTTTTTCTAATTTTTCCTTTTTTTTTTTTTTGCAAGAGAGAGAGAAGGAAACAAACTTTTGTCTTTTTGCACTGCTATTATATTGGTCATTGTTAAAGCAGCCAAACCAATATTCAAACTAATCTTTTAGCTTCTCTCCGTGTCTTGTTTTTCCTTTGATACTCAGCTTGGATCTCCTCTCCCAGAATCAGATCCCAGCCCATTTCTACTGTTTAGCTCTGCTGCTCTCAAGTTAGCAAAGCTACCCAGAAGTTTCTTTTTCAACCACTTTCTACAAACTCTCTAAGATTTTCTCTAAAACCTCACTCTTTCTTAAAGCCCTTGCCTTTTCATGCCCTCCCCCTTTCTTTCCATCCCTATTATTTCTTCTTTTCCACAAAAGAAAAGAGAAAGACAATTTCCAGCCCTTCTGATGTATTCCCTGTTCTTATGTTTATGATTTTCTTTCCTCATTGCCCCAAGAAGGAATTGAACTGGCAAGGACCCAATATTTCTTAAAAGATGGAAGAAGGGGAGATGCAGAGTTGGAAAAGATTTCTTTCTCTTTAGTGGTAAAGTGGAGAAAGCTATAAATACTCACAGCTCTTAATCTGTGGCTGTTTCACAATGGTGAAAGTTAAGAATTTGGAATGTGATGAACCTAAAAATACAAAAGTGCCATGAGGTGATTATGAAGGCCACTGAACATTTGTATGAGTGGGGTTTTAGGGAAAATATTCAAGAAGCAGGAAATAGACTGAATTAGATTGCTTTGACTAGATGCCAGGAGACCAGTGGGTTGATGAGAAAGCCCTGGTCTAAGGTGATGCAGTAGAAATAGGAAATAGGGAAGCATATCCATCAGATATTTAAAGGAAGAAAAGACAGTTTTGATGGCAGATTGGTTATAGAAGCTCCATAGTTGTCTTCCTTTCTTCCAAGAACATTTTCCTCAATATCTGGTCAGCTCCAGTACCTCAGGACTGTAGAGGGTGGAGGAATTTAAAGGAGAGAATAGAAATAAATGAATGTATTTCCAAACATAGCACAGTAAAATATATGCAAATGAAATCACAAGTATGTAAATGAGTGAACCTGGATGAAATGCCACTTCTTATATAAAATGGTTAGCACACTTTCCAAAGGGCACGTCAGGTACATGCTGATGAATGTAATTCTCTTCTAGCATGAATAGCTTTGGGTTTGGGTCACCTCAATGAACAGTTTAAGTTTAACTTGCTTTTAGTTTCTCTGCCCAGTCCCCCTGAGTTCCATGTGACATCTGGCATTCGATCATTATTAAATACATCTAATGAAATAAAAGCCTTTTCCCATCTAGCTAGCATTATGCAAATTACCCCTAACCTTTCATGTGTTTGGAAGCTTTCTTTATGATCCTCAATGGAAATGAGATTGGAATCCTCACAATTAAACTATAATATATATAATATATAAAATATTTTACTTCTGGAAATCAAGTCCTACTTGATAATTAAAGCATTTGATTTGATGGCTCTGGTGTTGGCTCAGCATCAGAAGTCATGGGCTTGAGTCTGGTGCCACCATCTGCCAGCCATATTTAATCCAAATATCACCCATGTGCCCTGGTCTCCAGGAAAGTCAAAACACTGAAAACAATTCCAGTCTTCTCTCAATCTCTTAAGGAAATTCTAAGAGCTTTAGTGTAGTCTTAGCTCAAAGTTAAAGTCTTCCTTAGACATCTCTCTCACGGTTTAGATTTTGACGCCAGGGGAGTAGCAAATAGCCTCTCCTCTGTCTCACTCACCCCCTCCTTCCTCAGGCATCCGTGCCTACTATGTAGCTTGCCTCTTCCACTAGAAACCCTCTCCTGGGAACACAGCCAGGAGACGCCATTTCAGAGAATCAGCCCCTTCCTTCTTCTATTCTGTACAACAGCTATGGGGAAGGGGGAAGTCTCTTAATCTTTCCACCTTCATAATTCTTGAAACTTTCTCCAATCTTCTCCTCTTCTCCTGAGTCTTCATTGCAACATCTGTAAATTGGGGGATTGACCTGCCTAATCTGCTTCACGGGATTGGTGTGGGGGCTCCACATCACCATGGGTATAAAAGCATCTTAAATGTGTTAAACCATTGTACAAGTGTGAAGTGGCAAGTCGTCATTATTTTTCATCTGGTATTTTCTTTTGCTTTCCATGCCCTTCCCTCCTCAGTGAGTAAAAGTGATACAATTTCTCCCATGGTGGCATGGGAGTAAGGGGGGAAACCACAGGGAGAGGAAGGTGTTCTTCAGAACTCAGTGTTTCCCTTAAGAATATCCTTCACTATCCCTCACTTCATAGCCGAGCTTTTAGGAAGAGTTGTCCACCTTCATTCTCTCTCCTTCCTCACCATTTTTTCGTGCCCTAACAGTCCCATTAGACCTCCTGTGCCTTTGCAAAGGATTCTAACAACTGGCAAATCAACCACACCTCCTTCCTCCCTCTGATCCCACCTCTTCTGGTTCTGGTCTTACCTCTCCATCATATTGCCCTTCCTAGTCTTCTCTTCACTGCTGTCCTTTATATGTTTGCATTACACTACAATGATTCCTATGATTGCAAGCAACAGGTGCCTAATGGTTGCGATCGTCACTACCTTATCTCTGCATATACTACTATGCATCAAGCACTTGCCCTTTCCCATCCCATCCTCACCACAATCCTGTGAGCTAGCCATTGTCATCCCCATTTTACAGATCAGCAAAGTCTCCAAGAGGATAAGAGCATGGCCAAGATCCCACAGACTGTAAACCATGGAGCCAGAATTCCATCACTGGTCCATGCTCTCCAGACCAGGCTGCCTCTCTCCTCTTTTCAGACTTGCTGAGTTTAAATCTTGGTTTCATAATTTACTTGCTGAGCTCAAATCCTGACTTATTTAACCTCTCTAAATGTCCATTTCCTCATGTCTAACATGAGGATAATAATAGCATGACCCTTTTAGAGCAGAGCAGAGAACATAGGGTAAGCCTCAATAAATGTTACTCTTGTTTCTCTTTCTTGGCTTCCATACCATCGTTTCTTCTCTCTGTACACCTGTTCTCTCAGCAGGCTCACTTCCAAGCACAGCTTCCAGTAGCCCCGACATGTGAGACAGCCCCGCTCTCAAGAGCCAGCTCAGACTTTTCTACTGAGCATTAGGTCCATATCCCCAGTCATTGGCTGAATTTCTCCCCTTTGATATCCATATACACCTCAAATGTGACATCCAGCAGCAGAACTCTGTGATTATCCTCCCCCAAAACAGCTTCCCCTCCTAATGCCCCAGTAAATGCCCTCAGTCAGAAACCAGGACTTTGTCCTTGACTCTCCCATCGGACTCTTTCTGCACATTGAACTAGTCATCTAATCCTTCCTCCTAAACATCTCTCCCATTCATCCAGTCTTCTCCTGGATGTTCCTACTGTCGCTGCTGATTCTGTCTTTATTTTAAAGGTTGGTATTTTGTTCCTCATGGATTTTTTGGCACTAATTTTGATTTCTAACATATTGCATAAAAATATTATTTGTCTTGATTACCGGTTTTTGGGCGCCCCCTTAAATTTTGTACTTGAGGTAAGTGTATCCCTCTTCGGACCCTGCTGTATAGTCAATTCTTCTCTCAATGCAATATCTTATAGTGTCCTGCTAGAATTCTATTTCTTAGGCACAGCTCGATCAATTGCAAACTTGCTTAATTGCCTTCAGTGGTCCCCGAGACCCTGCAAGGCTAATTCCACACCATCCCTACCCTTCCCCATGGACCCTATCATCCAGCAACAAGACTCCATGTCCTTTCCCTGAAGGTGGTCCTCACTTCCACAGCTCTGTTCCTTCAGGTATACTTCAGTTACCTCGGATGGTTTAGAACTTGCAAATAGCTAAATGTTTATGCTTTCACTGTTAAAACACATGTTTCAAACATATTTTCTTACATTTTCTTCTAAAACATATGACACACTTCCTTGCAGTCTTCAATATAATACATCTGTAATTCAAAACGTTCTTCATGGCCCAGCCTCATCATTTTAAGCATCCATTATGGTACTTTGTTATAATCCAGTGATGCCAACCTCAGGTTGAGATTTATAAGGTAGCCCTTGAGATTTGTAAGCTAAATGCTCAGATGGAATTTTCCTTTTCCTAATTTTGCTGTGTTGTCCAACTCAGCAGTGTCTTCTCGCTCCTCCCAGTCTCTGCTCCCTTGTCGCTGGCTCTGCTCTCTTTGATTGATCCTAGCTGCTTGACCTCATTCCATTTCTCTTGCCCACATCTCTCCCACCTCAGCCTTGCCCTCTGCATTCTCTCCACTAACTCCGCAATCCTAGTACTTCTTCGTGTTGGCGCCGACAGAACTGAAGAATGATAACCTTTGCCAGCCTACGACTGTATTCTTTTCTTCTACTCTGATAACTGACTCATTCATTTTTTTTTAATTTTTTTTATTGTTCATAAAAATCAAGATTTTTCACAGTACATACCAATATTTGTAAAATGATATACAAATATATATGCATATATGTGTATTTTCTTACATAAATGTTATTTTATATATATATATATATTTTAAAGGTGCTTAGATTACCTAATTATTACTCAGAAATTACAAGGATTCCCATGTTCCCCACCTCCCACACCTCCCACAACATCCCACACCAACATCCTTCATCAGTGTGGAACATCACCCATAATGCATATACACATCCTGGGGCTTTGCCACCAAGCATAGACCGCATTTCACATCATAGACCACCCTCTCTCCCACACAGTTCTGCGTGGTATATGCTGATGTAAAATGGCCTACATCTGTTGCCACAATGCCACTCATGACAACCCCCAAGTCCCAAAAATCCCCTGTATTTCGACTGCCTCTCCCTTCCCTGCCCCGAAAATGTCCGGTGGCCACTGTCTCCACCTCATTGTTACAATTTCTTCCATTGCTTGAATCACAATATACGACAGAACACCACCAAGTCCATTCTAGTCCAGAGCTCTTCCCCCAATCCTGGGGGTTTTGGGATGGTGATGACTGACTCATTCATGTTATCATTCATTATTTATCTCTTCTCAGGCCTTTTTACTCCTCAGTCTGCCGTTGTTCTGGTTCGTTGAGAGGTGTTGGGTGTATCTCTGATTATGGCCACGTAATCCATGGGGATAACACTCAAGCCTTCTCTGCTATAGCATTTCTCTACCTAGGGGGTCGTGTGCAGAGGTTAAGAATGAATTCTGACTTCAAGAGCCTGAGGGACTTGACAGCTATCATCTTTTCTCCTTGGGCCCCCTTCCTGTTCTCACTGGAAAACTTTGATCTTAAGCTTTTTAGGAGAGACAAGATGAAGAGACATGGAAAAGGAACCTGCAGCTGAAGTGTCTGTGATTCTTGAGGGCAAAATTGATTTAAGGAATCTTACCCATGCTTGAACAAATTCACTCTGAGTAGTTTGGGTTGCTCTTTAAAATGGGAGAAGGCAGGGAGTTATTCAGACTGCCAATTGCTCCCTTAAATCTGTCTTTAGGTGCATTAAAGGGCTCCACTGACTGACAAGGTAATTTTTATTATCAAGAGTTTACTTGTATTCATAAAATGTCAAAAATATACATATGCTCTCGTGAACAAAGTGTGGGAGCACCAATAAATTTAAAAATCCAGCACGCTCCTCAAAAAATATGCCCCAAACAGGAACTGGCCAGAGAATGATTTTTAAATGGATTCTTTTTTTTTTCCCCCTCTGGTGACTGAGATTATTTAAGAAAAATGAGCATGAAGTAGAATCTGGAATTTTCTGTTTGCTCATTTGTTTTTGCTTATCTGCTTAAAAAAAAAAAATAAGTGAAGAAAGCATCAGCCAAGGAAGACAGTTTAAGAATTTTTGGAGATTGAACACGGGTAAGTCTTCTTGTTGATTTCCACAATATTCTCCACCACTACTTTCTGGAAATAGCATGAGCTTGAGAGTCATACAGGCCCAGGAGTGATTTTAGCTTCACCGTTTATTCTCTATGTGGCCTTGGGCATGTTACTTTAATCCACAAATCTGACAGAGTTACTAAAGCACACTTCATAGTATTCCCTAGAGGGTATTTAGCTCAGAGCCTGGCACACAGTGGGAATTCAGTGCCTGTCATACCTCCCTCCTCTCCACTTGGCCTAATCTGTGTCTGGGCCCAGGATCAGGTGTCAGGGTCTTTACCCCCAACCTGCACCAAGACTTGCTGTCAATAATGGAACTAAGGAAAAATTGTCTTCACTAGTCAAAAATAATGGCCCAATGAGAGAAGCAAATACTTAGAGTTGGACCTTAAGGAATGACTATGAGGCTCAGAGTCTTTGGTGGCTTCTTTTGAAAACGTCATCTCTTAACTCCTTCCTTCCCTTCCTGTTAATTTCAGAGAGAAGGAGGACTGGGGGATTTGGGGGAGCAGTGAGGACTCTGTGATAACTGTGGGGGAGTGAGGGGAAGTCAGGTTGGGATGGTAGGTGGCAGCCATTTTGTGGAGGGCTTTAATGATGAACAGAGGCATTTGCTATCATTCGTTAGACGAGGAAAAGGCATTGTGGGTGAGATGGGGAGACAGTGAAGTCGGAGCTGTATTTCAAGGCCATTTCTTTCACTCTTTAGCCAACTCTGGTCTAAAGTGTTTTTGAAAGCTCCATGGCTAGAAGCAGGAAAACACCCATGGAACTACTGGTCACCCTAGTCAACCCAGCAGCTGACCCAGTGTTGTGAAGGAGCCTGGCTTGCCCTTTCTGGGCAGGGGTCTGGGGGAAGTTGGGTGACCCAGCACATCTGGGAGGGCAGTACTCCTTTCCAAGCCTTGGGCCCTCCCTGTATTTGAGTCACTGGTTCTCTGTCTAAGCAGCTGCCCATTGGGGGGTCAGTTGCCCTGAAGCACCGGTGGCATTCATGGATCTCCTCTCAGCTGTCCCTGGAGATCCTGAGAGTTCCCGCCTCTTGTAAATTATCTCATTTAAGGGCCAAACTGGAAGGCAAGCAGGAGCCTCTTGCAAACCTACAGTTATAGTCTCTTTGAAGAAACCACATAGCCTGCTCTGGGCGCTGAACCTGCTGGACCCCTGAACCTCTTCAAATACAGGACAGTGGCCGCAAGGCCTGTAGGCAGGTGAATAATGTTCTAAGTCCTTGTCCCCTGGACTGGGATGGAGGGATTTCGGCAGCCTGGTGAGGAAGCTTCCTCAGCAAGGGCCCATTCGACAGCCCTGTTCTTTCCAGCGGGGAGCCCACTTTCATAAATCAGCCCTGGAGTTTTATTATCCGTCTTTGAATCTCTTCCAGCAGTTTGATGTACTTGAAGTTGAAAAGCTGAAAACTGCACACCGTGCAGCATTCCACACAAAACACTTTCAGAAGTTTCCAGTTCAGAGGGACTTCGGCAAAGCTGGTTCTTTTTCTCCATTTGATTTTATGTTCCTCTCTTGGGATTTGTCTCTTGGGATTGGGCATGTTAGTGTACAAGTAACTTCTATGATCATCATCATTAGTTTTAAGAATTATAATAGTTTTAAATTAGCTTATGTTTGAGATTGTACATTTTATTATTATAAAAAAGTAAATTTGGAAAGGAAATCAGCTTATTCAAGAGTACAAGCATAGCAATGATACTAAGCTATTTACTCAATGTATTTTTTTTTTTTTCAATTTCATTTTTGACAGTGAGGGTCCTTTCTTGAATATCCACAGCAGACAAAACATTCAAGATTCTGTGGCGTGTCCCTCGTCCTGACTGTTACCACAGCCTTTTACACCCCCATGCTGCACCATGTTCGTGGACAGCTGGAAAAGTAGACAGGATGGCTGAGCATTTGGTGACAGATCAACCTTTTAATTCAGTAAGTAAATGTGGTTTAAGGTTCCAGTGAGTGCATATTATATTATAGGAAAAAGCACTGGGATTTCTTGTCTCAGTTCTGCCCCTACTCTTGGGTAGCTCCAGGTAGTAGTGAGATAAACCAAAGTCAAATAATCCCAATTGGGATATAAAGTATTCTACTTGCCAGCATCAAAGATGGTCCCTTATTGGGGAGACGGGGAAGCTCATATCTACAGTTGTCCTGAATTCAGTTTTTAAAACAGCTTTCTTAAAAATATGTCAAAAGAGTATCCAGACAATAAGCACACATTACTGATTGAAATATATGACATTAAAAAATATATATATATATGTATTCACACCTAGACATACATATGTATATGTGTGTATACATATATATATATATTCATATATATACATATACATATATATCTATATTCATGATCACACACATCTCTGCCCTGCTTCTCCAGGTGGTCAGATATTTTTTGGGGGGATCCTATCTGTCAGCCTTTCTCTAGTCTCTTTTCTCTCCACAAAACCTTTTCCACACTCTTCTTACCACCATGATTTAATTTTTCAAAGTTCCCCAACAAGCCATCCTCTGTTCATTCCACTTTGCTCAAATTACTTCCCCGCGAACACCCTGCTCTGCCCCCATTCCTAACCTGGATAGCTATCCCCATCTGTTAGCGCCCATCTCCAGAGACCTCTTCCAGGAAGCCTTCACACACTCACAGTCACAACAACCCAGATTCTCGTTCTAGGACATGGAACGGCAGGTAGGTAGGAAGCATACCCAAGCATACAAGGGTATGCTTGTTGCTTTTCATACCCTGTAGAGAGTGAGCTCTTTCCTTGTCTATCTCCACCCACCTTAGAGCACCAGCTTTTCCAGGACAGAGGCAGTGTCTTTTTCTTTGTGTAGTCTCATTCTTCACACAGTGCCCAGAAAATAGGTAAATAAATATGGAGAGATGAATGAGTGAATGGATGAAAGAATGATTTCTTTCTCCTGAGCATTTTTTGAACACTTGCCTCTGGCATCATTCTCCAACCCCACTTCTACCCTGAAGTCTGAAATGGAAGGCCTGTGAGTAGAGGGATTGGGGTCCTTATTCCATCGGCCATGATTTAGCCATCCCACTCCACCTGGATGGAAAAAAAAAAAACAG